>JACEGR010000354.1:0-290151 GCA_014170235.1 Listronotus bonariensis | reverse complement strand
TGTTTAGTATCTGCTAAAATTTATAAAACTATAAAACGTGACAACGTTGTAAAAGTGGCAACACAGCGCAGTCGTCCGTCTCGGTCTTCTTCTTCTCTCAGCCGCCATGCCTAGCAGACGTTTTTTAGTATCGTTTAATTAGTAAATACAGTCCATTTAGTAAAAACAAATAGTTTTATTTAATTAGGCAATAAGAGAAAACACCGGTGAACGTGGTCACCAACCAACATGGTCCATCGACCGAATAGTTAGAAAATTTAGTGAAAAACGGTGAAATAATTGCACGGCTGGCGGCACCTGTTGTTGGTAAGTTCCCATCCTTCTCACCCTAGTAGATTTCCAGATTAGTTCGTCTTACTTGCGCGTGAAGAATATTCATGTCTGCATAATCGTCGTTTTGTAGTATTTAGTTCGGATTATTTAGTAGTTTTGTAGATTTTTTCGTAGACAAATAGTTAGTAGCCTAGACGGGGTGATGTGGAGGTTCTTATTTAGTCAATTGGGATTAGAAACAATAATAGATTAATATTGATTTTAGTTTAATTCGCGAAATAGTTTTGGCAAGGTCACGGCGCGTGGGTGACCATCGACGTACTAACATTTAGAATACTAGTAATATTCTAAATTATAGATAGGTTATAGTATTAAAAAAGAAAAAGGTTTGAAATTTAATAATTTATTACAAAATGGGTAAAAAATCTAATACTGAAAAAGCGGTAGATGTAGAACTAACAAAATTGGTTGCTAAGCGCGAAAGAATTAAACAACAGCTAGACAGATTCTCTGAGTTTTTATCAAGTGTAAATGAATCTATGACCAGTGAACTTCAGATCCGCTATAAGAAAATAGAAGGGGTTTTTGAACAATTCGAGGATATTCAATTAGAAATCGAGCTTTTAAATCCAAATGAAGATGGTAGTAGTGAACGAAGTCAATTCGAAGGGCAATTTTACGCATTAATGGCTAACGCTAAAAATTTTATTGACAATTATCAGCTCGCGTCAAATCAAAATATTATAGCAAACCAAGGCGCACAAAATAATGCTTTTGTTAACAGTGTAGGCTTATCAGGGGTGCTAGGTTGCCAAACCTAGGTCTACCCAAGTTCAGGGAGAATTTGATAAATGGACACAGTTTTTCGAAGCCTTTCAAACTTTAGTACATACTAATTCGTGTTTAGATAGTGTTCAAAAGTTTTACTATTTATTAGATTGTTTGGAGGGTGATGCGAGAAAAATTTTAGATTGTTTAGAAATAACGAGAGATAATTATATCGTAGCAATAGATTTATTAGAAAAACGTTTTCAAAATAAGCCAGTGATAATTCAAAAACATCTTAAAGCCCTGGTTGATATGCCTTCAATAAATAAAGATAGTGCTCATTTGTTAAGAAACTTGTGTGATTCCTTAGAAAAACATCTACGAGCGTTAAAAGCTTTAGGGGAACCCGTAGATTCCTGGGATAGGATACTTATATTTTTAATAAGCCGAAAATTAGATATTGACACAAAAAAGAGTGGGAGCAAAAAACTGTATCAGATTTTAAGGGGGAACCGAAGATTTTAGATTTTATAGATTTTTTAACAAATAAATGTCGCATTTTGGAAACTGTAGAAACAAATCTTAAGGGATCTAAGTTCGTAGGGTCACATTCGGGAAGTAGTAGCGCTAGGGGAGCATATTCAATAGTAGAGGGTAAAGTCAAGTGTGAAGTATGTAAGGGCTCACACTTTGTTTACTTTGCGATAAGTTATTAGCTATGTCGGTACAAGAACGCTCGGCAGAAGTTAGAAAACAAAAGTTGTGTTATAACTGTTTGCGTTCTAGTCATATTGCAAATGAGTGTAGATCTGATGGTTGTAAAAAATGTAGAGGTCGCCATAATACGTTATTACACCCTGAAAAGCATTTAGGTAGTAAGATAGTAGATGTAGAGTCGAAGCATGAGAAATCTTTAACAAACGAAAATAAACAACTTCAAGAAGGAGCGCATGTGTGTGTGGATGTGTTAGAATCGGGTTCTGAAGATTCTTTAATAGTGGCAACTTCATATGATAATTCAAGCCAAGTAATTCTATCAACGGCGGTCATATATATAAAAAATAGAAGTGGTGACTTTGTAAAATGCAGAGCTCTGCTGGACAGCGGATCCCAAATGAACTTTATTACTCACGATTTGGTCAGAAGGTTAAATTTAGAAAAGAATAAAATTAATATTCCAGTATCAGGTGTTAACCAAATGTTAACGAAGATTAGTTATCAAACGCATTCTACTATCAAATCTTGTTACAACAATTTTAATGCATCCTTGTCGTTTTTGGTTTTAGAAAATGTCACCGCTGACATTCCCGTAAAGTCATTTGATTCTTCTCATCTAAATGTTCCTTCCAACTTGAAATTAGCTGATCCTGAGTTTAATGTATCGTCAAAAATTGATGTCTTAATAGGAGCTAGTTTGTTCTTTGATTTACTTTGTATAGGCCAGATTAGGTTAGGTAAAAATCAACCGCTTTTACAAAAAGTGTTCTAGGGTGGATTATTTCAGGTCGTGTAGTCGAAAATCAAAAGGAAACCGCTTCTACTCCTAAGATTTCATGTCATCTTTTAGTTAATCAAAACATTAATGATCAGTTAGAAAAGTTTTGGATTATGGAAGAAATTGTAAATAAAAATATCATTCGAAAGAGGAATCTGATTGTGAGCAGCACTTTAAAGATACAGTAGTTAGAGATAGTTCAGGCAGGTTTTGTGTTTCACTTCCATGTAAGGACAACATAACGAGTCTAGGAGACTCACTTGAAAATGCCAAAAGAAGATTTTACACTTTGGAGAAAAACTATCTAGAAATGCGGTTCTAAAAGAAAAATACTCTTCTTTTATGAATGAGTACATTGAGTTAGGACACATGAGTAAAATAGAGGCAGATAAGGTTGATAGTGAGTGTAATGTTTATTACTTGCCCCACCATGGAGTAGTGAATGAAGGTAGTCTCACAACAAAATTGCGTGTAGTGTTTGATGCAAGTGCTAAGACATCCAGTGGTATTTCATTAAATGAGGCGTTAAAAGTAGGACCAAGCATTCAGGACGATCTGTTTAACATTTTAGTTAGATTTCGGCAACATAAAGTAGTAGTTACAGCGGACATAGCAAAAATGTACCGCCAAGTAAATATAGATAAAAATCAGCGGGATTTACAAAGAATAGTTTGGCGCTCAGATCCAATTTCTGATTTAAATCATTATCGACTGAACACGGTCACATATGGTACCGCACCCGCGTCTTTTCTAGCTACGCGATGTCTTCAACAGATAGCTGTTGACATAAAAGATAGGTTACCCGAGATTAGTAGAATAATTTTAAGAAACTTTTATGTTGATGATTTAATTTTAAGTGTAGAATCAGTCGATAAGGCAATAGAGATAGGAAAGTCTATATCTAGCGAATTAAATCAGTACGGATTTCCACTTAGAAAGTGGTCGTCGAATGTAAAGGAAGTATTAGATAAACTTTCTGTTTATGAAAATAAAGATTTAGGTTATCTTTTCACCGACAGTGATACTAAGAAAACATTAGGTATTTTTGGCAAGCTAATTCTGATGTTCTTGAATACATGGTAAAAACGACGACTTTTAGTCATAATAGTGTTACAAAAAGATTTATCCTGTCAGTCGTCTCCCAAATATTTGATCCATTAGGTTTGGTAGGTCCGGTCACAATAAGAGCGAAGCTTTTACTTCAACAACTTTGGCAGTTAAAATTAGAGTGGGATGAGATTATTCCTTTAGATCTGGTTTCAATCTGGAATGACTTTTACAATCAATTAAAGTGCTTAAATGAAATTAGAATTCCAAGGCAGTGTATAATTTTGAATGCAATCGGTTTTGAAATGCATGGGTTCTGTGATGCGAGTGAAAGTTCCTATGGATGTTGTTTGTACTTACGATCTATAAATACCAATGAGGAAGTTTTAGTTAGATTGGTTTGTGCTAAAAGCCGAGTAGCCCCCATTAAAAAGGTTAGTCTCCCTAGGTTAGAATTATGTGGAGCCGTGTTACTAGCGCGAATAACCAAAAAGGTTTTATCCGCTTTAGATATAAAAATTGACCGTGTGTTTTTGTGGACTGATTCCACTATTGTATTATCTTGGCTCGCCGAGGAACCAAATAAATGGAAGTTATTTGTAGCGAATAGGGTGTCAGAAATTCAAGATATTACCAGTGAATATCAGTGGGGACATGTAGTTTCAAATCAAAACCCAGCAGATATTATTTCTAGAGGAATTCAACCTAAATTACTTAGAGATTTAAGGTTATGGTGGGTAGGTCCTTCATGGCTAGTAGAAAATCCAGAAAAATGGCCAAATAAGGTTCCACTAGGGACAAGTACAGCTCCTGAGCGACGAAACATAAAATTAACATTTGCTAATACAGTTGTTGATACCACCATTTTTGAAAAATATTCAACGCTTTTTAAATTAGTCCGAATAATTGCTTTGTGTTTAAGATTTTATTACAATATTAAGGTAAAACCAGTGAATAAAAGGGTTGGTAAAATTTCTATTGAAGAATTTGATAACGCTTTGTTAGTAATTATTAAGGTAATGCAAATCCAAGTCTTTAAAAATGAAATACATTCTCTTAAAAATTCACATTTGCTACCAAGGCAAAGTCCAATTAACTCTTTAAATCCCTTTATAGATAACGATGGGTTGTTGCGCGTAGGTGGTAGAATAAGGAATTCAAATGAAAAATATGACACTAAGTTTCCCATACTTTTGCCACAAAAGCACCCATTAACCAAATTAATTATTTTAGATCAGCATCATAAACATTTGCACGCGGGCCCACAGGCAATTTTAGCGGCTTTGCGCCAACGATATTGGCCAATTAATGGTAAAAATGCTGTTCGAAGCGTTATCTCTAAGTGTATAACTTGTTTTCGATCTAAACCGTATAATGCTTGTCAAAAAATGGGTGATCTACCTACAGATAGGGTAACACCTCAAAGACCATTTCTTGTTGCTGGTGTGGACTTGGCTGGTCCATTCAAACTAAAAGATGGAAAATTAAGAAATAGGGCCGTTGTAAAAGGCTATATGTGTTTATTTGTGTGTTTTTCAACCAAAGCGGTTCACATTGAATTGGTCGAAGATTTAAGTACTAATTCGTTTCTTAATTGTTTAAAAAGATTCGTTTCCCGACGAGGTTTATGTGCACGGTTATATTCCGATAATGCAACCAATTTTGTTGGGGCAAATAACGAACTTAAAAGGGTAGGGGAATTTTTAGCTACTTTAAGTCAAAATTGCGAGTTTAATAATTATTGTTTACAATCTCATATTGACTGGCAATATATTCCCCACGATCTCCCCATCACGGCGGACTTTGGGAGTCTGCAATTAAGTCAGCAAAACATCACATTACGCGTATTTTAGGAAATACCATTTTGACATCCCAAGACATGAGTACGATATTCGCGCAGGTAGAGGCGGTGCTAAACTCTCGACCCTTAACCCCTTTATCCTGTGATCCAAATGATGTTTCCTCCCTCACGCCTGGTCATTTCCTTATTGGGGACACTCTTACTGCATTGCCACAAGCAGATGTTTCTGAAAAGGCTTCAAATCGCCTAGATCAATACCACTTGCTCCAGAAGATGTATCAGCAGTTTTGGGTTCGATGGTCGACCGAATATTTGTCACTTCTGCAGCAGCGTACTAAATGGAGTCAACCCCATGAAAATATCGAGCCTGGTGCCCTGGTGGTGCTAAAGGAAGAAAATGTCGCGCCCTTAAGCTGGAAACTTGGTCGCGTGGTCGCAGTTCATCCTGGCAAGGACAAACTAATTCGTGTTGTCAGTGTGCGTACTAGTGCCGGAACTGTGCAACGTTCGGTACAAAAGGTGTGCGTCTTGCCTATAGACACTTTATAAAACATTAACTGTTAATCCAATGTGATTATCGGCTAAATATAAGTAAAAATACTGTTTCTGTGTGCAGACAATTATTTTATAATTCATGTTATAAGCTAGTATGATTTGTAACCTTATTGTTAGTTATATTTGTTGAAAGTGTAATCTTTCAAGGCTGGCGGTTATGTTTAGTATCTGCTAAAATTTATAAAACTATAAAACGTGACAACGTTGTAAAAGTGGCAACACAGCGCAGTCGTCCGTCTCGGTCTTCTTCTTCTCTCAGCCGCCATGCCTAGCAGACGTTTTTAGTATCGTTTAATTAGTAAATACAGTCCATTTAGTAAAAACAAATAGTTTTATTTAATTAGGCAATAAGAGAAAACACCGGTGAACGTGGTCACCAACCAACATGCCTAAAATAAAATAAATACCACTTTAATTTGAACATTTATTGTAATTTTTGGTTTTTGGTATTGTAAATAATACTACAATACATATTTATTATATTTTATTTAGTAAATATGACATTTTTTTTCTATAATAGTGCTTTTCTATAATAAAATCATATTTTTTTTTAGGGTTGAGTAAGTTAATTAAAGTTGACTTCTAAAAAGTAATGAAGTTAAAAGGTAGCTAAATAAAAAAAGGTATTAAAAAAAAATCTTTTGTTGTTTTCTGTCATTAATATCTATAAAAAAGGCAAATTTAAATTTAATTTATGGTAAAATTTAAAATATAAAATTCCCACTGATATATAGCTTTAAGAAGCTTAAAGAGAGCGTAATAAACATAAATATAAATATACAAGAAGTTCTGTGAAAAAAACACAAGTTGGGTAATTTTCTCAAAAACGGCTAAACATAAAAAACAACTAGTTACCCATAAATACCCTTTATAAGAATTTTTTTATAGCTTTAATAGCAAACAACTTAAATAATGTTGTAAAATTGGGCAAAATCCGAAAATCATCGTGGAGCTCCGAGATGGCCCGCAATAGCCATGAACTGTTTTTACTACAGTTGTTCTTTTTTTTATTCAAAAAAACAGATCGATATTTCTTATAAAGAAAAGAATATGATATTTCTTGATGTTTTTGTGTAAAACCAACAAAAATTAAACACCCTGCATACACGTTTACACTTACCATCTCTTACCCTAAGAGAGACCCAATTAACATAAACTTACGTATTTGACATATGCACCTGCTCCTCTCATGTTACACGGTCAGTTTAATTTATTTAAAGTCTGATTTAACTGGCGCCTTGCACGCATCTTGACCATTCCTTAACATTCCCACCGGGATGTAACATTGGATTTAGTAAATCCAATGTTACATCCTAATTCTGGACGTATTTAGGTAAACTAACATGATTTATATTTTTAAAATTAATAAATAAAGATTAGTCAAAAATAATCGTTAAAAATTATATCAACACAAACCTTAAAAGTATTTTTTTCAAATAAAAACCCCCATATTTTTTTATCTTATCCTATTAAGCATCAAAAATACGGGTAAGTTTGTACAGGGTGTCCCACCGGGAACTGCTGCGATAAATTTCTTGAAAAGTAGGCTATTAAAAATTTTAAAATTTGGGCAACATAAAAAAGTCACTGGGGGACATACGACTAAAATATTTTGACAGTTTTACCAACAACTTTCTTATTTTAAATAGAACACCCCATATATAATTTATTTTTTAATTTTTTGTGTAAAATTCTCAACAAATTTTATATACAATATGATTAGATTGTCTCTTTTCTTCATAGTGCCTATGTGTTATATTATTTAACTGAACTGCAGAGACAGTCTCTATACCTAGCCAAACTGTTTATAACTTATTTTAAATTTTCTTTAAAATGACGTTTGCAAGCCATTACTTAACCCTAATTTTTTTTTTTTTAAACAAAAGCCTTTAATAGGCACAGTTTCCTTTTAAGGAAAGACCCTCTTTAGTAGACTGTAGTAATATTTTGACAATTAATAAATATAGAGGTGGTTAAAAATATTCATTAAAAATTATATCGACAAAAACCTTAAAAGTCAATTTTTTTACTACATTATCTTTTTTAAGCTATAAAAATAAAAGTAACTTTGTATAGAAATGTCTATTCTAAAATTTATAGTTTTCGAAATAATTACAATTTAATATTATTTATCTATTTTAACAATGCTTTTAAATAGGGTTTGGCTTCTAGTTGGCCCTGACAGTGAAATACGGCGTCATAGCCAACTACGCCGTCCCTACTACCCGAACTTAGAAGCATTGTTAGAATAGCGAAATATTATTTAATTATTAATATTTCGAAAACAATAAATTTTTAGAATATACATCCCAACGGAAATTACCCTAATTTTAATTTTTAATGAGATAATGTACTAAGAGATTGGGGTTTCCATTTGAAAAAAATTGACTTTTAAGGTTTTTGTCGATTAAATTTTTAACGATAATTTTTGACAAAAAAAAGGTCTTTTGGCATAAGGAACCTAGTCGTAGTTCGTATTAAAGGGTTTTGTTTAGAAAAAAATAAGGGTTAAGTTAGGGCTCGCAAACATCATTTGTAACAGAAAATTTAAAATAAGACATAAACGGTTGGACTTAGGTATAGGACATTTTTTATGAAATTTGTTTGTAATTTTACGTTAAATCTAAAAATAAATAATATTTAGGGTGTTCCATTTAATTTTACGGAAAGTGATATTAACTTCCAGTGTAACCGAAAGTGCTAAAACTGTCAAAATATTGTAGTCGTTTGTCCCCTACTAACTTTATTATTGCCCAAATTTCAAAATTTTGACAGTATGTAGGCATATAATCGTGTTTGAAGTGGCGACAACCATACAGAGATGAGCATACGTTTAATGGTTAATTTTTACTATATTCTCAGCCAATGAAATTATATGTCAATCGGAGAGCGCCGATGTTCCCCGATTCGACCTAAAACAAAATACAAAACGGTTCTGTACTGCATTTGTTTATTTAAAGACGCAAATTGCTGTAATCGGATACGCTAATATGCCTACGACTTTTCAAAGCTTGTAAAAATCGCGTACTCGTCATTGTTTTACCGAGCCGTGTGCCTTAGTGTGGCTTCTAGTTGGCCCTGACCACGAAATGCGGTGCCACCGCCCAAATTGGAAATATTTCAAATACTGTAAATTTTTAAAATAGAAATCCTTTAGCGTCGATCTAATTGCGTCATTAAACTAAACACTAAAAAAGAGAACGGGACACGTATGTCAGTTTTTCTTGTATCTCTTACCGTTTAGCAAACAACCTATAATCTAAACAAAAAAAAAACACCCTGTACACACACTTACACTTAAAATCGCTTACCCTAAGAGAAACTTAATTACCATAAACTTACGTATTCGACATATGCACCTGCTTCTCTCATGTTAGACTGTCGAGTTCAATTTATTTAAAGTCTGATTTAACTGGCGCCTTGCACGCATCTTGACCATTCCTTAACATTCCCACCGGGATATAACATTGGATTTAGTAAATCCCAAGGGAACACTGTTCAGTCTGCTTAGTCTGTCGGTCAACTTCTGGACGTATTTAGGTAAACTAACATGATTTAAATTTTCGTAAGAGCATTAGGTAAGCTTAAGGGATTTGGTAAAATTTGCAGGTCTGCAATGTTTGGGATTTCAGGAATTTTATTATTCTAGATGCAATTAGGAGTTTAAGTTGTGATAAGCTTTGTATTATTTACATTATATGTATTTTACTTCTTAACCGACTTTAAAAACTAAAGTTTTTAATTCGCCTGTATGTTTTTGTTTGAATGTTACGCAATTACTCTAACAATTGTGGACTGATTTAAAAAATTCTTTTTTTTTTTTTTAATTTAAAAGAGTGCACTTGCGTGGTGGTCCCATTAAAACAAGTCATGATGGCAAGAGAAAAAAAGGACTAGATGTATTGTTTTTCTCTGCCGTAAGTTGGTCGTACGGCAAAGCTGCCTCTAGCTGGTATATGCCCAAACTTCATGGTGCCTTCAGAATCGACAACCTTTGGGGTAAATTTTTCCTTTTCCCCAAACTGAAAAAGAGACTACCGTAAAAGCACGGGAACATGTAATTTGATTGATTGACATTAGGGAGGTCACCCTGTATCTTCTACACCAATCAATCTAGCCTGGATCTGATTGCGCCGTTAAACTAAACACTAAGAAAGAGATTAAGATACGTATGTAAGTTTTTTTTTATTTCTTTCTGTTAGGTCCATGTCCTATACAGGATGTCCCTCCGAGAACTGTACGTGGATGACACTATTTTATCTTGCCCTAAAGACCAAGTTGGTCAGCTTCTATACTATTTTAATAATTATAATTCTAACATACAGTTTACTATGGAGTTAGAAAATGAATACAAAATACCTTTCTGGATACATTATTAATACATAATCCTAATGGTTCTATTTCAACTAACTGGTATATAAAACCGACTGCCTCTGGAAGGGTTATTAATTACTTATCGGACCACGCAACAGTCCACAAAACAGCTACGGTAAAGGGTTTAATTTATAGAGCATACCACCTCAGTAGTCAGGAATTTCACAACGAAAATTATGCCATAATTAAGAATATCCTCAGACAAAATAATTATCCCGTTTCTTTCATTAATAGAATTTTTAATTCATTTAGACCGACCAAAAATCATAATACGCCTCCACAGAGGGAACAAATAAAATATTCTAAATTTCCATACATAAAGGGCCTTTCGGAAACGATTCAAAAGAACGTCTCAAAAAAATCCTCTAATTGTAAATTAGCATTTTATAATACTAAAGTGGTCGGGTCGATTTTTACAAAATTAAAAGATCCCGTTCCTAAAGAATCACTGTCTAATTTAATCTATAAAGTCCCGTGCTTTAATTGTGATAAATGCTACATTGGCCAAACAAAACAATATGTAAAATCGAGATTAAATCAACATAAAAATGATTGTAAAATAACAAGTATAAACAAGAAAGAACAAACTGCTCTTGCCCAACATCACTTTTTAACAGGTCATAATTTTAATTTTAATAAATTCAAAATTTTAGACATAGAAAACAATTTGTATAAAAGGTCCATTTCTGAAATGATTCATATTAACATTAACAACACCGTTAATTGTAGATCGGATACTCAAAACCTTAGCGCTCAATACAACCATCTGTTATATATTTATAAGCACGAAATATCCAAGTAGTTATAAACTGGAAATTCTATATTTGGATTATTAATGGGAAAAAATCCTAATTATATTTCTTATTAGCCTTTGCTTGTTTTAATGAAAATAAAAATTGAAAGAATTAATTAATAAAAAACAGTACATTTGTTATCATTTAAACTGATATAGTACCATCGATGCATTCCACGCACATACCTACATCTATAATATAAACAAATAAAGTTCAGATAAAATTGCTTTTAATTTTAATATTTAGTTTAGTGCCCGCTGTGATTTTCATCGAGAACGATATATTTATATGTTTATAATTTTGCTTATTGTTCGTAAAAATTCATCATAGTTGGTGTTTCTACATTTTAATCATTGTGTGCGTATTATTTAAGTTTGTTGTGTTGTGATGCTCCCCATATATTTTAATATCTATGGACTATACAACATAGATTTAGAGAGAATGACACAAACTACTTTTTGATACAAAAATAGGTATGTTGAATGTTTTATTTTGACATCGTTCTAGTGTGCTTTTAAATGTATGTTGGGTTTGTTACCTAATATTAAAAAGGTTATATAATAAAAAAAAAAAAAAAAAGAGGAGGTTATTTATGGGTTTCACCTGCATATCACTCTGTAAAAATTGTTTGTTTATTTTATTTTTTTATTTACTTACTAACTTTTCTATTATATCAAATTCTACTGTACTTGTATAAGATTGTTATCTGCAGTTTTGTAACGCGTTGCTCTTTTACAGCCTTGATAAAGACCACAATAAAGGTCGAAACGTCGGCAACATTTTTGAAGAAAAGTAGTTTATTTTTTCCACGTCCAAAAACCTGCTGGTAGAGCTGTCAAAATATTTTAGTTGTATGTCTCCCGACTAACTTTATATTATTACCAATTTTTAAAAACTTTCCTTAGCGTACTTTTCGAGAAATCGATCGCGGCAGTTCTCGGTGAGACACCCTGTAATCCCAAGCAAAAAAAATATTCTGTACACACACTTACACTTAAAATCTCTTACCCTAAAACAATTGCATCTTGACCATTCCTTAACATTCCCACCGGGATATAACATTGGATTTAGTAAATCCCAATGGAACACTGTTCAGACTGCTTAGTCTGTCGGTCAACTTCTGGACGTATTTAGGTAAACTAACATGATTTAAATTTTCGTAAGAGCATTAGGTGGGCTTAAAAGATTTGGTAAAATTTGCAGGTCTGCAATGTTTGGGATATCAGGAAGTTTATTATTTTAGGTGCAATTTGGAGTTTTAGTTGTGATAAGCTTTGTTTTATTTACATTATATCTATTTTAGTTTGTTAAATACATGTTGTGGCTGTTAATTTTAATCTTAATTAAGGGTTGTAGCAGGGTAAGAATTTTGATTTGGCCCTCCATGAACACTTCTGGTCACATTTTGTATGATATTTTTATATTTATATAAATTTTTCTCCCGTATTCCGCTTTAATACAGAGATAATATTGGCAATATTATGATTATCCTTTAAATAGCCATATCTTAAAAACTAATTAAGCTAAAAGGACAATTTCAAAATAAGGTTGTAGGTAATGTTAAATAATATACTTTATTTTTTTAAATTTTATTTAAGTAATTACGAGCATCGGTAATGATTAAATAAATATTTTAATCTTTAATTTTTTTGTGTTTAGGCTCTATGACATAAAATATCTTATTGGTAATCGATTATGTTTAAAACCATTTAATTTTTTAAAATTAAAATAAACAGTGACCCCAAGAAGTTATGAATAATGCTATTTTCTTAAAATTAAATAAAAATCGCATTATTCATAACTGAGATATCAGGACGTATTTATGAAATGCGGGACACACTGTCAATTTATATAAATAGATTGTTAAAAAGCTTATAAAAAGACCTTTTTACAATGTCATGGCCGACTTTGGTTTCCATTTGAAAAAATGTAATTTATGTTGTATAGCTATATATAAAAAACGAAGTACTACATTAAATATCGGCTTTTACCTTTCTATTAAAGAGATAATTATCTACAAGTTTTCTATTTACTCTTTTTTTATTTCAAATAATAACTTAGCCACAAAAAAATAGAAATTTGTGAACAAAACGGTTTTTTAAGTTATTTTTAAACTAAATTCTTAAAACTACAATTTATTTTTCGATTTAACCATCTCCGTATCTGCAGCGGTTTTCGAGATCTCTGTACGAACCCCACAAGTGAGATTTCAGCGTACCCTAAAATTTTAAGTACCTACTAAGTGACCAACAGATGGCGAAAGAGTACGATGTCACTTTTGCTAACTACTGATTACCATCAGAAATTGATAGTAGTCGCTGACGAGCAGTCGGTCCGATCAGTTAGAAGTGAGGATATACGCAAAATTTAATAAAAATGAAATCCCCCGATAAATGGACCCAGTATCGATAAGATTATTAAATTTATGATTTCAGAATAGATATATCGATGCGCTTAAAAACATCGTAAGCGACATTCACCAATTTTACGGAAAACGTTTTTGTCTTCCCATCGCGTTATTTTAAAGAAAAGCCGAGATCTGAATGTTTTATTTTTAGATTTCTTCTTAATTTGAATTACAAAACAAACATATTTAACATTTAATGTCAAAATTTTCAGATTCTCCTTAAAAAAAGCTAAAATTTTAAAAATTATAAACCTAAATAATAGTTAATTTTTAAATTTTTTATTTTTATTCAATTTATCTTGACAACGGTGGCAGACTTGCCACCAAAACGTCGATTTTTAGTTCTCTATTTACTTGCTTTATTTTTTTTTGGTTTTTTGGTACTATTAATTTATTTTTTGGCGTGTACCCAAATAACTACCATTAATTAAATGAACCGCCAAACCAATATAGAACATATCTTCATCTGAAATAAAGCCAATGAAAAAAAACGTTTCCTGTAAAACTGACGAATGTCGCTTACGATGTTGTGTCAAAAACCCATCGATATATCCTATTCTGAAATCATAAATTTAATTGATCTTATGGATACTACCATTTATCGGGGATTTTATTTTTATTAAGTTTGCGTATAGTCCTCACTTTAACTGGTCGGGCCGGACTGCTCGTCAGCGACTGCTATCATTTCTGATGGTAATCGTATTAGCAAAGCGACATCGTACTATTTTCGCCATCTGTTGGTCGTGCGGTAGGTACTAAAATTTTTTAGGGTATATCTGAAATCTCACTTGTGGGGTTCTAATTAAAAAACTTACTTTGTATATGTATACAGAATATTTTAAAGTGCAAAAATTTTAGGAGGTGATTCCCCGTTTCAAATAAAAGGTTCCTTGCTTTGTAAACATTGGTTCAAAAGTTAACCATTAGGGAAATATCGCGCAAAATTTAACAAAAAAATTATATATTTTTTTCTATAAAGCAAAATAGGTATTGTATTTAACGTACAAAGCGGTATGTTAAATAAATAAATTTCGTCGTCCGACACCATTCAAATTTATATTTTTGGAGTTATTGTGTAAGTGTCTCTTCTAATTTGGTTAGCAAGAACAAGAGCAGTAGTCTATTTTCCTGATTTTATTAACTCTAAAAAAATGTAAAAATATTCATAAAAAGTATTTTTACCTAGGCAATATTTTTTAAGAATTTTATTATTCTAGCGTTTTTTTTTTGAGATGAAAAATAAAAACTTTATTTTTTCGAGATTTTTGTACCGCGATATCTCCCTAATGATTGAATTTTGACTCTATGTTTAAAAAGCAAACTCCCCTTTATTTTAAACAAGGAATCATTTTCTTGGGTTTTTATGACTTGTTAGTAAATTACATTTTATTCTTTGTTCTGACCTTTTTGTTTTCTCATGCTTGTTTTAAACGCATAAATAGCTAAAAGTATCCAGAATTAATTTGTATTTCAACTTTTATTAATTTACACGTTTATGTTAAAATGGAAACTTAGTTTAAAGTTTAAACGGAAAATAAAAGAAAAAGTTTTCAGTAATGACTGCTGTCCAGTGCAGTAAAATTAGTCTAAACTTTATTAAAAATTTTCCTCCGTTTAATTTTCAGTTGGTTGCCAAGCTGTACACCGTGCAAATGACAACGTTGATATGGAACTAATGAGTTTTGCTTACTAGGATTTTGTTTCTGTATATTTCAATTTATAATAATTTTGTTATCCATACAGGGTGTAATTTAATTGATGGCTAAAAATACAGGCAGAGACAAAAATGAGACGAGCAACTAAAAGTAAATAAATTATCCGAGAGAGAAATAGCTGCTGGTCCTTCTTTGTCTGTCTTCAAGGAAGGTAAACGCAGATGGCGCGTGAGTCGACTTTGTTCGCGGGTCTAGTAATGAACCGATTCTGCAGGAACCGGAACCGAACCGGTTTAGAATTGTTTTAAAGCGCATGTCTAGTTATTTATTAGTTCGGAATTTTATTTACCGCGAACGATTTTCTAATACAGCTGAGGATGTATTCTAACCTAGCCTTTTGGTTAGGATTTTTCATGGTTAAATTGGATACTATACAAAAAAAATAAATTCAAACAAAAGGTAAATTGTTATACTGTCGAATGCCACTCGAGGTCTCTCGGCGGAAGACGAGGGATTCCCTGCCTCCTCTCGTTTTTAACATAAGTACCTGTGTATTTAACTAAAGATAAAATTCAAACAACAAGAAATGGTAAAATCTTGTAATATTGTCTATATTTTTAATTAAATCTTTATTTATTTTATTGCATACATACATTCATATACGGAATACAATTAAAAATCCTTTGTTTATATACGCTCAGAATCACAAAAATATAAAAAAATATTCAACAGGTATATTAACCCGCATAAAAGTGGCAGAAACAAATAAACTGTAATACAACGGTTTATTTCTGTACCACAAAAACAGAAAACAGCTGACCATGTCGACAATGCGCATGAAATTCCGAACTGAACTTTTAGTTCCAACAAAAATCCCAGGACTGCTAATCAGGTTACGAACCGGTAACGAACTGATTCCATTGTAACCCGCGAACACAGAACTGTTACTAAAAATTCAGGATTTTACTAACCGCAGAACGCTGCTTTTTTCACTGCGCATGCGAATAGTCCCAGAACCGGTTCAGAATCGATCCCGCGAACAAAGCTATTAGGAGAATTGCAAAAAAAGTGACAATTTTATTTGGGGGTGCTAGTTAGGTTTGTTGTAAAGATTAGAAACTGACCTTATTTTTATTCTAATTTACTAAATGTTTATGCTTAAAAATTGCCTATTTTAGTAGGTTCTGATTATGTTCTTACAAAAAGATATTATAAGTTTTTCCCAAAAATGCCACATTTTGCTGTTATTTGACTATTAAATCCATCAAATTTTGCATTTGAGGAAAGAAGCTAACGTATCTTGTTAGTCGTAGAGAAATTATAATATTAAAACAATTTTACTTGTTTTGCTTTTCACTGTTTGTTTTGATAAAATGCAGAATTCTTGAGTTATTCGTAAAAAACCATTTATAACGTCGATTTTTGCCCCGAAAAATTGTTACTTTCCATTGAGAATAACTGGAAAAATATAAGTTTTACGAAAAAAATGTCTATTACATTTTTGCCTAAAATTACCCCTTTAAACTGATTTCTGTAGTTAAAAATTAATAAAAATTCCATCCTCGAGATAGGGTGGCAACCACCCCCAGATTAATATTCGGTTTGATATAGCTAATTCTTGGTCTATTCTCTACCTTCTGTTAAAATTTCAACTCAATCCATTTACACAGGAGCAAAGAATTGCAAGGTGAAATACTTCATTTACTGTACTAATTCGGATCTTGTACCATTTGTATTTATTGTATTATTCCTATGTTTATTTTGTATTAGTCACCGATCTTTTCATGTCGCATTTTGAATGCTACAGGTGAAACACTGTATTTGTTACAGTCTCAGGGGCATAAATCGGCTTCTTAAAAAGCAATAGCTGACATACGGCACTATTCTAAAACAAAACTATTGTTAGTTAATTTAAATTCGAAGTTAAAAGAAAATTTAATTTACCACAAAGTACTATACTTAAAAAACAAGTTTTCATCCGGTGAGCGGATGAATAAAGTTCATTCTTTATTTAGTACAGGAAATAAAGCTTAAAAATATAAGACCTGGAAATTCTTTGTCCTTCATGGATTTGCTTGAAATTTCAACAAAAGGTAGGGAATACCCCAAGAATTAAAATTTTTATTAAACCGAGGGGCGTCAAAATCCTGGGGTTGGTTGCCACCCCATTTCGGGAAAGGCATTTTTTATTACATTTTAACTACAGAAATCGACAAAAAGTGATTCTAAGCAAAACCTATTTTATATTTTTTTTTAGCTTCTAATTAAAATGCCAATTTCAGAAAAATGATGTAGTTTATTATGCTCCAAAGTAAGATATTCGAATTTTTCGAAAAAAATCCAAAAAATTTTGGTTTTTTGTTTGGGGAGAGATTAAAAGGCTTAAAAAAGGTGGTGCTCGTTTGTAGAGTAAGTAATAGAAGATTTAAACGGCTAAATGTATCCTGTCAAATATTTTCTGTATAGAAAATCTATGCACAGATAAATTTTATTTATTTAAAGAGCTACAATTTAGTACTTTATTATTATTTCCTTATGTCCAGTATGTTGGAAGTTATTTTAAAACAAAGGGTAAAAGTTACAAAATTGTAAAACATATTTCTAACTTTAAACTCTAATTTTTTCAAAATTAGACATTTTGAATTGGTCAAAGTTTTGGACGTATTAAGAATACATGTATTAGGAGAATTGCAAAAAAATTGTCAATTTTGTTTGGGGTTGCTAGTTAATTTTTTTGTAAGAAAATTAGGGACTGACCTTATTTTTATCCTAACTTACTAAATGTTTATGCCTAAAAATTGCTTATTTTACTAGGTTCTAATTATGTTTTTACAAATAGATATTATAAGTTTTTCCCAAAAAATGCCGCGTTTTGCCGTTATTTGACTTTAAATCCATCAAATTTTGCATTTGAGGAAAGAAGTTAAAGTATCTTGTTAGTCGTAGAAAAATTATAATATTAAAAGAATTTTACTTGTTTTGCTTTTCACAGTTTGTTTTGATAAAATGCAGAATTTTTGAGTTATTCGTAAAAACCATTTATAACGTCGATTTTTGCCCTCGAAAAATTGTTACTTTCAATTGGGAATAACTTGAAAAATATTAGTTTTACGAAAAAATGTATGATACATTTTTGCCTAAAATTGCCCTTTAAATTGATTCCTGTAGTTAAAAATTAATAAAAAATTTCATCCTCGAGATGGGGTGGCAACCACCCCCAGATTAATATTCGGTTTGATATAGCTAATTC
Organism: Listronotus bonariensis; assembly: GCA_014170235.1. Taxonomy (NCBI): domain Eukaryota; kingdom Metazoa; phylum Arthropoda; class Insecta; order Coleoptera; family Curculionidae; genus Listronotus; species Listronotus bonariensis. Next base: position 271,732 of record JACEGR010000354.1, on the reverse strand, counting down.
TTGGTCTATTCCCTACCTTCTGTTAAAATTTCAACTCAATCCATTACACAGAAACAGGAGCAAAGAATTGCAAGGTGAAATACTTCATTTGCTGTACTAATTCGGATCTTGTACCATTTGTATTTATTGTATTATTCCTATGTTTTATTTTGTATTAGTCACCGATCTTTTCATGTCGCATTTTGAATGCTACAGGTGAAACACTATATTTGTTACAGTCTCAGGGGCATAAATCGGCTTCTTAAAAAGCAATAGCTGACATACGGCACTATTCTGAAAGCAAAACTGTTGTTAGTTCCGACGTAAAGATAAATTCGAAGTTTAAAGGAAATTTATTTTACCGCAAAGTACGGCATTTTTGTCGAGCAAATTGGACATTTACGGTGATTTATTTTTGTTACGGTATGGTCATTTTAGTACGGGAATAAATGCATTAAAAGACCTGTCACACATTTACAAATTATGCCGGGGGTTTTAATTACTTTTGCTCTATATCGAAAACCTTTTTGTAAAATATTCGTTATTGTTGTTTTCTGTTAGTTTAAATTGGATTTCTGTGAATATGTATTTATTTTATTTTGTATTAAGTTAATATAATATATAAACATATAAAAGACCTCTTATTTTGCAATTCCGTTGTGGTTAACGTTATTCTGAGTCTGCGCAGTAACGCAAACATGATCCGTTATCGTTATTAACCATACCGGACTCCTTTAATTACGGATGAATACCGAAGAGCTTATCGTTATCGTTATCGTTATTGTTAAACTGCGTGGTTGTCGGATTGTAGAATTTTTAATATCAATTATTTAAGAAGGTTGACATTTTAATGCCGTATTAATTAAAATATCATTGATACATAGGCTCTAATTAGCGAAAAATCCATAGCAGTAAGAAAAATAAAATAGTGTAAAGAAATTAAAACGGACTTGCATTTTTAAGGATGTTTTAAATCAGTAATCTATTTACATGTTACAATCTGGCACACTTGCTTTTATTCTACTACCAAACCTAACCTTACTTTTGTGTTTTGCTTATACTGTATTGTTACATCTACTTTGAAAAACAAAATCAAGAGAATTATTTGCATATATTTAAATATCAATATATAACTTATGGAGAATAAGTAAGTAGTGATTTTTCGTAAACTTTAAAATCGGTGAACCACAGGTAAGTATAAGGTTATGTGTCGAAAGCGCGAGACGCAAGATAAATTTATTCGAAGAGGCTGCAAAATCTCTGTCTAAAACTGCTGCTGTAATCGTTATGTTTAATAACGATAACCATAAGGGAGGCCAAAAAACGTCTGTTATTTTAAGAGGTGTAACAACTAGTTACGTCATCCGTTTTAAGTCATCCCTAAAAGGAAATCTTGTTCCTTGGCAGAAAAAGGGTCATAAAGAGTTTATCCTTTAGTTATAAGTTGGCAAGTTCTGCAGAGCAAAGACTTCTTTAATCTTGTTGGCATCACATTTGCAAATAATCTTAACTGGTATTAACACGATGCATCTATAGCCACGGCAGCGTCAAAAAAGCTTGAATTTCTCTTTAAGCCAAAAAGTATTTTTCCCTTCTAATTTATAAACTTTGTATGTGTCCCAAATACAAACACCTTTGGAATATTGTTTTCATATCTGGGGCATGCTGTCCCCCATAAAGAGAAACTCGTGCGGGATGTCTCTTCCTCCCCCTTTCCCAAATCTTTAAGTATTTAAGTCCCGTGTCAACAAACTCTCTCTTACCTCGCTTAAGACACCCACTGGTACGTTAGTATTTAGGCTTCTAGCCTTCGTGGATTGTTCAAGGATAGAAAAAGTAACATTTACGAAAAAAACTACAAAATGAATATATATTAAAGTTTTTATGGTTAAATAGCAGCTCCGAGATAGATCGCAATATCCATATACTGCTTTTTCTACAGTTGTTTTCTTTAAAAAAGGAGGAGATCGTGAGTCCTATCTTAGATTTTTGATATTCATTACGATTTTCGAGATATCCGGTAAAACCATGAAAATGAAATACCCTCTACGAGGTGTACCATTTTGATTGCGGGTTCGGGGTATCTCAGTTATCATTAAGGATAAAACCCTGTGGTTTTCGCGAACCTAAGCTACTTTTTTGTAAAGCAAAAGATCCATAAACAAAGCCGTCCTAGCTCCCTTAGTTTCTTAGCTATAGGAAATATAAAAAAAAGACATTTTTAGGTACATATCACTTATAACTTAGCTGACTGATATCTTATCAAAAAGATTAAAAAATAATTTCTATATAACTTTTTACCTAAAGGCGTAGTTAGAATTTTTCCCAATGCTATCTTTTTTAAAAATTTATAAAAATGTTGTTTTTTTAAATGAAACACACTATATATTTTAAAATAAAATAATCCTTTACAAAAAGCTTTTAAAAATATACAGAATGTAATTTAAATGATGGCTGCAAATACAGGATATGATTCTTTAGCCCATTTTAAAAAGAAAAATTTATATTAATCCCAAACCTCTTAACTTTTAAGCTACGGGGTGTTAAAGTTTTAGAAAAGAAACCGTATTCTTATCATGAATGTTCAAGATATTTTAATGAAATTTGGCACGCACCTACTAAGCACCAAAATAATTTTTTCTTTATTGTAAAAGATTTTTAAAAATTTCACCCAGTATCATCCGTATGAGATAAATACTGAAAATTTAAAAAATATATGGTACGTCATTGCTTTTTCAAAAATAAAATTAATTTTTTTATTCCTCATTTATTTTGCAAGAAATTTAGATTTCTAACTTTTTTGATGCACCGTCTTTACATAAAAAAAAACTATAAATAGAGCACTACCAAACACTCATCAAAAACATCATTTTATTTTTTTACGCAAAAACGGTGCATCAAACAATAAAAGATTATGAGGTGAAATTTGTTGCAAAATAAATTGTAATTATAAAAATAATTTTTACCTATGGAAAAATAATGGCTAACCATATATTTTTTTTTTTTAATTTTCAGTAGACATCTCGTACAGATACCACTGGTAAACATATTTAAAAATCTTACACACACAAAAATGTCTATTGGTGCTGAGTGGGTGCATTTCAAATTTTATAAAAATATTTCAAACAGTTTTAAAGTTATAATAGAAATACGATTTTTTTTCTTAAATTTAATTAGTCTTTAGCTCAAAAGTTAAGAGATCTAGGACATATGTTAATATAGACTTTTTGTCCTAAATTGGGCTAAGAAATCATATCCAGTATTTTAGCCATTAATTTAATTACACCCTGTAGAACACTGTTGGTTTATTTTTATTAACAATTTCGTCCTAGTAAGAGGTTATTATTTCTTGAATTTTAAATAATATTTGAAATGTTAATTTTATTAGTGTCCTTTTAAATAATATTTTATTTATTTAATTTCTTTAGACTTAAATGCTAGACCAAAAATCTAAGCTTAAAGAAATTAACGTTTATATAAAGAATCCCATAAAGTACCCCAACTAATTAGTTCTAATTAGAACACCGCATCTCAGCAAAATATTTCTTTAATCCACTTACATTCAGAAATACAAAAATGTCCTTTTATCGTGTGAAAAGTTGCACAGAATGGCGTTGGGGAGATTAGGCGAGCTGTATGAGTTTTAAAAGAAAGGATGGTGACTTAGGTTTTTATATTGCTGGACTTGTCGACTGGGGTGATTTACTTTTTAATTATACTTCTCTAGAATTTTTTAATGTAGATAGCTTTGTCACTTCGTTAATACGTACACAAAACACTTAAAAATTGAGCACTTAAAAGGTCCTTTATCTTTTTTTGATAAATCTAAACACCAAGAAGATTTTCAAGGTGTAAAATTAAAGATTTTTTAGAAACTAAATTTTTGGTTTAAATAATTAATTAATTAATATTAAATAACTTGTTAAAAAATAATTATTAATAATTTATTCTTTACTATTTCTATCGAATATTAAACTCCTTTAAAAAATAATATCTGTCATTCTTTTTTGATAAATATAACCATATAAAAGACACTTAAGGTTAAAAATTAAATTTTGTATCTTACTTAAAAGTATATGAGACCCTTTTTGAAGAGCGTTTAATTTTAATAAAAATAGTAGAAACCTAATTGGCATTAAATATTTTTAGTAAGTCACAAAATTAAAGCAAAAAAGGTTTTTTTAAATTCTTTAATCTTTAAAATAACATGCGCTTTTTGAAAAACACGAAAAAATAACATTACTTCAAATCCAATTAAGCAGACTTTTAAACTGACTGACTTGGGTTAGTTTTAATGCACTTCCACAATATTGGTATATTAAATCTACAGAAAGTCATGCTTATCACATACACACACAAACTTTAAGTTATATGGGCAAAACCACTGATCTCGATGGATTGCTAATGTTATAATCTGCGCGAAAACAAAAGTTACATTTCATGGGCGAAAAACCGGTTTGTACGCAAGCCAGTTGAGGGTAAACGCACTCCGGACCCAAACAAACTATCCGCATTATGGGAAATAATTTGTCGAAGGCGTCCTGGTTTTCTGTTCGAAGTACGGTAGCTAATGAGCGTTACGGTCAGACCGCGGACGAAGGGGTACGGGTGCCGGTGTGTTATATTTTGCCAGGGCTTTTAAGTGCGCATGTTCGTCCACCCATTGCGCGCGCGTCGTAAAAATCCTAAAAATGTTTCTTGCCACTGAGGATCTAAATGTAGGTTATCTATGGCAAAAACTGGTTTGTGCGCTTGGGTACCAGTCATTTTCCGGTTTCCCTGATTGTCTCACGCGCGGGCAGCGAATAGTTTATCAGTATTTATATATAATTCCATCTTTAGTGGCATGCTCTATACAGAACCTCGGCGCTCTCTACACATTTATGCACTGTCTCGCAAGAAAAAATATTTTCAGACTACTATGCGGAACCACCAATTAACCATGCTTTTGAATAATTGTATGACAGGATTTACACCGAAAAAGACTCAGTAGTTTTTTCATTGCCTTCTATGCGATAATAAGCGTTAAAAATTTGGATGTATGATTTCGAGAATCGAACCATGTTCTTTGGACTAGGCACTCAATCAAGCTTAACACGTTATTCCACATAATTCTGTTAGTTATTTTTCATTCGACTAAAGAACGAATTTCCTATTTTTTGTATTTATTCCCCACTTTTTTCGCGATTTTCGAGTAGTGCGGACTTTTCGTAAAGAGCTCCAAACTTTTCCCAAGTTCGGTGACTGGAGGAGTTGTACGGGTGTTTTTTGTTCTTCGGAGATCGAGAAAAAATTCACGCTAAATGGATGGCATCTTTTTTCTCGAGCTGTAAGCAAATATTCCTATAACTTGATGTTTTACGTTTGGCGTGATTCACATGGTGTTTGCGTACTGCCAAGGATGGATGCGCGCTGCAGGAAGCATCATTAGTGACAGGGACTGGATATGCGGCAATACCAGTAGCAGCTGTTGGTTTGACTGCTACAGTTTATACAATTTCATTGCTTTAAATTATACGTTTTCTAAACATTTCTGGGAGCTTCGAGCTCGATTACACAGATTTTTTACGGACGAAGCCTGGAAAACTTATAAGCGATATCGCTCTTATGACAGGAAGGGTAGAACTGGCGAATTGACTTAGCATTCAAGCTATAAAAAATAGAAGATACATTTATACCTGCAGAGGGATCACGACACTCGATTCGATTAAATCGAGCAAGTCAATGTGCATCTTCCAAAATTCAGCAACGACATTCGATCGCGTTGCTTTCATCCACAGACAGAAAAACAAAAGTTGCCGAAGGTAACTCGATCGATTATCGTCGCTAAATTTATAGAGATGCACATCGACTTGCTCAATTTTATCGAATCGAGTGTCGTGATCCCCTGATGATTGCACATTTAAAATAATAAACCATATACATTTATACAGGGTCATCCAAATTAAGTATCTGTCATTTGTAACTTCGTTATTACTCAAAATATGAAACAGTTTAAATTAGCAAACTAGTGACTTTTCACGCTCTTGAAGGCTAAAGATTAGAAAAAACAATTGACAATCGGGTTGCTGAGTTATACAGCGAAATACCCCTGTTTTAAATGGAACACCCTGTATATTTTATCACCATTAGAAAGTTTTTTTAAAATCCTTAAAAAAAGTCCGTATGTAATATATCAAATTTTTTATAGTTTCGGAAATATGGCCATCCTCAGGAATTTAATAGTAAACTGGATTTTTTATAACAACCTGTATATGGTATCATCATTAGAAAGATAGTTTAAGGAGCTTTAAAAAAATACTAAATTTGATGTGTCTATCTTTCACCAATAACGGACACTTAATTTGATGACCCTGTATACTAGACAACAATAAAATTGGTCCTGCATCGATTTAAAATTCTTTTGAAACTTGCTACCGTATCTCTACCACAATTAAAAACAAACCTGTATATTATTTCAAAGCCGTAAGCTTTAGATATCTGCAAAATAATCGTTATAAAAAGGGCAATACATAAAAATACTGCATTTTCGGGTAAAGATCTATTTAATAGTAAAAAGACACAAGCGTCATAAAAATAAGGACTGCAATCAACTATTGCTGTCGAAACGCGTCGTTTAAATAGTGTGCAAGCAACAAAAATGGTAATAATAGAAAGACAGAATTGATGACGCCGTGGCATTTTTTAATATTGACATTTAATCTACCCTTGTGTGTTAGTTGACTAACAACTTATCAAAAAGTAAAAACAGATTTTTATATCGGGTGGTGCGTCGCCAGCGGAACATGGAAACTCAGGTAAATTTTAAGGGGTAAATTATTGGCTTCTCTGTATTTTTCACAAAAAACTTTTTGAAGAGATCAATTTTACAAACCCTCGTGCCAAGTTTTAAAAATTTTAATAAAGACCTTTTTAATTTTGGTATAGGGATCGCTGATAAAACTTACATTATTTTTACTCCTACAATCCAAAAATTAACTTAAATACAGGATGTTCCATTAAAAAAAAACACAAGTTTATTATGGATCTTTTTCTGAAACACCCTGTACAATCTCCACCATCGGAGACGGCAGCTGACGCTCACAACAGTTTATGTACTCTTGAAGCATTTTACCAGGTATGGACTGAAAAGAAGTAACTGACAAAATTTCTGCATCTGGCTTATGTTATATAATAATATAGATTTAGAATATAAGGCAAACAATTTACCTTTCATTTTGTTCATTGATTTTATTAAAGTAAACTATGATTTATCTTAAATTAATTAATTACTTTATGACACCGACCATGTGTATCATTCATAAATTTTATTTTAAAAGTCTGGGACCAAACAATAACAAAAGTAAAACTGTTTTTTTCGCCGCCGGATAAAACGTCTACGTGCAACCTGACCGATTAAATGCTGACTTGACAAATTTGATCCCGTCCGGTTAGCTGGACGTGTCACGCACTGGCAACGTCGCAGCCGGAAAGCCGTTGGAAATCAGCAAAATGCCGGAAAAATTGAATTATGCCTGTTTACTCGCCCACTTTTGTCTGATGTGGTTAAAAATAAGCTAATATTGCAGGATCGGACCAGAACAAATAGGCTAATTTATTATATTATTTAATTATGCTTTGCATGCACTAAAAATCGCGATAAATATTGAACAATGTTTACTACATGTGCATAATCAAAATTGAGGGGCGACGCCAGCTTTTTGGTTCAGATGTGGCCAAAGAGGGGCCAATGTTCTCAAGTGTAGCAAAGTTGGTGATGTAAGTGGAAACATTTTTGACAACCACAAAAAAGGGCCTAAAACCTCTTATTGCACTTTTTGTTTTTTAATAACTATGGTTCTAACAATATGTTTTTATTATGTTTTAGAAGGGGCGGGTTACTCCTGGTCCAACCGTAGCGTCACTACTGTCAATACTCAACTTTTTTCGGGAAGCTTAAGTGTGGCGCTACGTATTTTATTGTTGGAAGGTGCTGAGAAGGAAATATACCGGCCTATTTTTGAGTATTTTTCTAAGTAAAGGGCATTGCCGCAATGTGTAAACAGCTTACGTGAGAGAAAAAGATGATAGTAGTATTTTTAGTGCATGGTTGCCGAATAAATATTAATAATAATACTCCTAAAAGAAAAAAATATATATAAAGACTCTTTGCTTTAAAAAATAAACAAAACTCACCAAAAAGGTAAAAATAATGAATAAAATAGCTAAATAAACAAAATGTTTTCATACTATAATACCCTAAAATCCGTGTCTCAGGCCCCCCTTTTAACTTATAAATTGTTCAGTATTTTTTCATAAAAATTGGAGCACTTTAGTAAGACATACACATAAACCAAATTTTAGGCAAGAAATATCTGGATATAAATGTCAAACTAAAAGCTTTGCGCCATTTTGAAAAAATAATAATGAACAGGGGTTTTGTAGCATACATCATTCTAAAGCCCCTGACAAGTAATTTATAACCCTAGACTATAAAGTATATAGTTTCACCTACAACCAAATAGCGATACCTTTAAAAATTACCCAAACACTTAATTTGAATGGCCATACGAGTAGGTATATCCGAAACTAATAAAGTTAGATATGCTTAATGTGGTATTTGCTTAAAGCTCACTTAAATATTTTTAAATGAATATATTGGTGATGATATAAAAGGTACGACAAAAAGACTTTTTTACACACCCTGTATATTATATTACCATGAAAAAGATATTAAAAATACCACATTAGCTATACCTTTTATCTCGAAAATATAGCAATATAAACTCAGGTTTTTAGGTAATTTTTAAAGTAACTGCCATTTTGGTAGGTAAAGGTAACTGACTTTATATTTAAGGGTTATAAATTCTTTGTCAGAAGCTTTAAAAATGATGAGACACAACGAGCCTCTTTTTTAAATTTTTTTAATAAGGCCCAACTTTTAGTTTGAGCATTTATACCTTTCTTTTTATTGCCTATAATTTGGTTTATGTTGTCCCTTACAATCCTCTTAAATGTCTCATCAATAAATACTGAATAATTAAAAAGTTGGGAGTTAAAGTGAGCCCTGACTTCAGACAACATGCATTATGTGTAAGAACCCATCTTCTGAATTATATTAATATTTATATTATTTTCAAACTTTTTGGTGGCTTTATTTTCTTTTTTTTTTTTAGTTTGCCTTTTTTATTTTTGCTTATATTGGATTGGTAAAGTCAGAAGCGTGTTATCATTTATTATCCATTATCCATTATTTTTTTAAGCAACAATATTCACTTAATATTTAATTTTGACAATTTCATTATATTTTACTAGCTGGCTTCGTTTGGCGTTAGTTTAATTTCTTTTTGTCTTTGAACTTTTGTTCAAATAATATTAAAATATAATCTATAGGACTCCTGAATATGCAAACTTTTTGATTGTAAAAGAAGTGCTTTACAAAGCATATATAATTGGTTTCCATATATCCAAAGATTAGCCTTTATAAACAAACAAGCAAATTGACAGCTACAAACTTCACTTTCTTTATAATATTAATATCGTAAAAGCGTGGGGTGCTTAATATATTAAATGTTATAATTATTATATTTGCCAATATCTATGAGGGAAAAGTTATGAAAAAATTGTAAAATGCACCCCACGCTTTTTACCATGAAGTGACAATATTTTTTAATGAAAAATTATTTTCTAATTTTTAGTTCGGTTGCATATAAAAGCGTGTGTTTTTTTAGTTTTTTTAAACTATTATTTATTTTTCATTTTTTAGTTCGATATGCATTTATGTATGTATCTATGTAAAAATGCTCCAGTTTATTCACTAAAACATTCCTTCGCCATTTACGTCAAGAGTAGCTAAACCATGGAGAAAAGTTTGGATGTTGCCAAAAGATGGCAACACAGGTGTTGTTTTTATAATATAATGGATTTTTTTCCTGGCGATCCAAACCAGGATAACGGGATACTGTTTGCAGATTATTGCATTGTCATGGGTCCTTAATACGTGTGCAAAAGTTTCAAAGAAATCAGAAGTAGCTGAAGTTGGTAAAAATTAGGCTCAAAGATTCCGTTACATTATTTTACGAAATTACGCGGCAGAAAGTCAAAAAATCAAACAATTTTTTTTTACAAAACTGAAATCAGTTTTATTGTTTTGACATATTAGGCTACCAGATGACGTAAGTAATAATTTAAAATGTTATCAATTTTTCCGAGTAGGCTGTGGTTAAAAACAGCTAAATTCGGACTAACTAGTTTTGACAGGTTATTGCATTAAATTGGAGTGACAAAATCTCTTCATTGTGCAGTTATTTGTTCTTGTGCTTAAAAATATTTTAAAATGCAAGGTAAGTGAAATATAATATGTGACATTTTACGTTTATGCGATTCCACTTAGTGCATGAAATTATAAATTTTTTGAATTATGATGCTTTTCAAATTCCTTCAGAAACATATAGTCATGAAGTATCAATTTTTAATAATTTTTGATTTTAAATATTTTTTTATTAAAAGTTTACACTTTCGTGTTTGTGGGTGTGAATATTTTAGGTGCGGGAAACTGCGGGAAATTACCGATTTTTTTAATATACATATTGTGCAGTACCAAGTTGTCCATAAAAGATATAACGTTTTCTACCATACATTTTCTGAAGGTGTTGAACAATTTTGGTATAGTTAGTGATGATAGATAGTTTGTTTATTAGCTATTAAGGTATAAATGGTCTAAAACTTGACATTTTCAACATTTTAAAGTCCCGTAACGTCAAAACGGTTCAAGTGAAAACAAAACGGCTTTTATATTTTCGCTGTAAAATACTATGGCATTATGTCTAAATCTTATTATGTCTAAATCTTAACTAGAGGTAAGCCAACTGTCAACTAAGTTAACCTTCAGTTAAGATTTGTGAAATATATATCGGATAGGTCTTTGATATTCTAGGAATTGTTTTAATTTGAACCATTTTGACGTTACGGGACTTCAAAATGTTGCAAATATCAATTTTCAGATGCAATTTTCTCGAAAACTCAAGGATCGATTTTAAAAATAAAATGCCTAAATGTAGACTTTAAAAAGATCTTTAAAATGATGAAGTGTATATGATTGTCACTTTGTTTTAATTGTTATGCACAATATTATTTACAAGACATTTTAGCATTTTTTACATTTTTGTAAGTTATATTTAACATATGGATATTAGATATATGATGGTGTTTGTTTTGTTACAGATAATCAAGGAACTATGTTCACATATCGTGAAATATTTGACATCTGGCGTACCAAATTTAAATTAAATGATAAAAATAAAGCGGTTGAAAATTACATAACAGAGAAACTTCACAGCCAAAAACCTGATAAAAATTGCTGCAATTTTCGGCAAAAGTGGCAAGTATCATAGGTTCTTTACAAAACAAATGGAAAAATGCTTACCGAAGTACCAAAACGTTCGAAAATCAAAATAAAAAATGGTTAAGGTCATCAATTACTTTTGTTTGTAATGGTCAGAACTTAAAAAGGGTAGGCAGACCACCTACATCATTTGTGGAATCTTCAAGCCGAACTAAAAGGCTAAAGGTAACTGCACTTGTGTCGGAAGTATCCACCCAAGAGTTAACTTTGGCCGCTAAAAACAGTTTACATCGATCAGGACTACGAAATGCTGCCAAACTAGTAAATCAGATTTGTACCGGATCACCTGAAAGGTCAACAAAATTTTGAATGCCTACGAATCTCCTCTCTATTAAAAATAGTTAAATATTCTCCAGAGGAAGCTCTTGCATTATACGTAAGTGGTCGCTTCACCAAATCTTCATATATCTTGATGCAAAGTGGAGCCAAAGAGCGAAATGCAAATATTTATCCACCATATCATCATTTACAAGAGGCAAAAAAGCTTGCTACCCTGAAAGTGAATTTATTTCAATAAGTGATTGTTCTGCAGAAATTCAGATACAAGCTCTAGTCTCACATACAGGAAATAGGCTTATTAAGTTACAGTATGAAGTTTTAAAGCAATTTGATTGGCAAGTCCCAATTGATGCTACTATTGTCTACAAGTGGGGAATGGACGGCAGCTCCGGACATTCGCGGTATAAGCAGAATTTTACTACCCAAAACGTTACTGACGAATATTTATTTTCAACATATTTGGTACCATTACAATTATATATTAATAATAATAATAATTCAAAAAAATTATATGGAATAATCCCTGTTCTTCCTCAACGAAATTTTGCCGTCCTCTTAAGTTGATTTTTCAGAAAGAAACTACTGAACTAACAAAAAAGAATTCAAAACCTTTCAGGACCAAATTGATAATATTCAAAAACTATTGTTGAAATCGAACATTTTCGAATAACCATTTCCCATATTTTTAAATTTACAATGATTGACAATAAAATATTTAATGCCATAAACGATTGTTCTAATCAATCTTGTGCAATATGTGGAGCGACTCCAAAGGTTATGAACAATTTAGACAAAATTTTCTCGTTAGAAGTTAATTCAGCAAATCTAAATTATGGAATTTCTAGTTTGCACGCATGGATTCGCTGTTTTGAAACCCTTCTGCATGTCTCTTACAGACTGACAATAAAAACGTGGCAAGTTAGGAAACCGGAGCATAAACAGGTCTTTCAAACGAGGAAATCTTTCATTATGAGTCAACTTAAGGAGAGAATGGGCCTAATTGTTGATATGCCTAAGCCAGGTTTTGGAACGACCAACGATGGTAATACTGCTAGGCGTTTCTTCCAAAATCCAGCTTATACATCAAATATAACCGGAATAGACGAAACACTCCTAAGCAGGTTTTCCACTATTTTAAAAACTATATCATGTGGTTATGAAGTCAATGCGGATCAATTTGAGTTTTTGCCAAGAACACTGCTAAAATGTTTGTTAACTTATACCCCTGGTTTCCCCTTCCAAGCAGTGTCCATAAGATCCTAATTCATGGTGGTGACATAATTCGAGCCACAGACTTACCAATTGGTATGTTTTCAGAAGAGGCACTGGAAGCCAGAAACAAAGATTTCCGTAGAATAAGAGAATTTAATACTAGAAAATTTAATCGTGTCAAAACTATGACTGATCTGTTGCATACTCTTCTGTATACTTCTGACCCGATTATTTCTTCTTTAACAAAAAAGTCTGCTCCTCCTCTTTACAAAAATAGTGTTATCGATAAAGATGTTTTAAAACTGCTTCTCACGCCTCCTGATATTTCAACCCTTGTTGACAATAGTAGCGATTCGGAGTAAAAATCAAAAATAGTGAAAAGTTTTTTTACTTATTTCTTTAATACTGGGCACTTTTGCATCACATTAAAATTTTTATTGTTGTTTCTCTTGTTAATATTTTTCATTACTTTTTGGAAGTTGCTTAAATTGTTGTAACTTGTATATTTGGGTGCTGACTGCAAATTTTGTTATTTTGAGATTACATGCAAAAATAGAACAAAACTTGCAAAATTTTAGAATAAAATAGACCCTATTGTGTCATCCTTGTATTTTTTAAAGTGTTTTTGTCTTTCATTTACATGGGCTAGGTTAGAATATTGTATAAAATTTATAGAGATATTGCAAATATATGTAGGTACGGTTTTAATTATCCTTATCTATATTATATTAAGTATATAATTATATCGTTGGTATTTCAAATTTAAAATTGCCATTATAAAGTTATAAAATTTTAATATTAGGTTCAGTTTCTATTTTGATTCTCTCTGTATACAATGTTGAAATTGACGTTTTGTAATTTTCCCATAATTATGTTTTTTAAAAGTAAGTAATTAAAAAATTGGATAATAGGTGCCTTTTATTTTTTCCTGAATGAGTTTAGAATACAAATTTAACTTAAATAGAATATATCACCCTGTATCTAAAACATATTATTTTAAAAGATTCAGATTATTGCTTCCTAAAAAACTTGGTTAAAAATATTAAATAACACGATTTTTTAAAGTTGTTTAAGACGTTTAAACAAAATGCATTATTTTAAATTAATTAAACTTGAACACCCTGTGTGAAAATGACTAATTTACTTGCAATGTTAGAAAACAAAATTCGACTGTGTTTGTAAATATTCAATTAAGTTTCACCTCTTTTTGCACAAAAATAATTTCTGCCGCGTAATATCAACAAATCATTTTTTTGTCGCTATTAGGACTCAAAATCACTTCCGGTTTAACCAGAAGTACCATCAACTTTCCTATTTTAAAACAAGGATCTACTTTTATCGAGGCTTGAATTTGTGGGGTGGAGAATGCAAAGTTTTTTTCAATGACATATCACAGGGTACAGAATGGTGGACAGAGAAGATTAAAAAACGCAAATGCCGCCATTATTTTTTTGAATAAATGTTTTTGCTACGTAGGCTGTTAAAATAAAAGAATTATCCATTTTTTTTTACAGGTAAAAGTTAATTCCATTTTCTTTAAAAAGTAAGTAGATTTTGTAATTTTAGTTTTTAATGTAGCCAATCAGAGAAAACCAAAATATTGATAAACACTTTAAATGGGAGACACTCCTCATTATAGCTTATTTTTAAATCTTGCACTAAAACCTGTCCTTTCAATAAATCTCCCAAGATATTGTTTATTTTTCAAGATGGCGGCCATAGATCATTAATAGAATTTCTGTTAGCCGGATGATCGCCGATAAATTATCTATGGCCGCCATCTTAGTAAAGAAACAATATGTTGTGGCATGTCATTAGCCATAGATTTTAGTGTAGAATTTAAAAATGAAATATAAATGGGGTGTTGCCATTTAAAAATGCTTGTCAAGTTCTTACTTTTCTCATTAATTACGTTAAAAACTGAAATTCACGAAATCTAAGTACTTTATTAAAAGAAAATGGAATATGTCACTACCTGTGACAGTGAAATAGGCCATTATTTTACTTTACAGCCCACTTAGCAAAAAATATATTCAAAACCAGAATAATGGTGGCTTAAAATCTTTTCGGCCGCCATCCAAAAGAAACACCCTGTATGAAAGAAAACATTGATCGTTTATTTAAAATAAGAAGTTGATGGTACTTTTACGAAACCGAAAGATTGGTGTCAGATACTTGTGTAATAATAATAATAAAATATTTATTGGCGTTTTTTTAAAAACGAAAAAGAAAAATGGGGCGGGCCCTGTGTCACCGGTAGGATCAACAGCAACCTTTGGTTAATTTAAAACTTTTAAGAAAATTTAAAAATAAATAGGGAGACCGTCTTATCCAGATCATTTCCTATTTAAATAACTGTTTTTGCATCATTGCAATTTATTTTTATGGATACTTTAGCAAGCTACTCCTTAACCTGCTCCTTATTATCTACTTTAAGTAGTCCAATTATTGCTAATGCTGGTTTCAATCATGCATTGGTTTTGGATAAAGATCTTAGTTAGCCACTGCAAACAAAAAGTATTTTATTGTTGGACACTTACACTACCATTACTGGCAGTTTTTTCTCTACAGATTATCAGGACGGACGCTACCACTTCACCAGTAACGTACAAAAATTATCATAACACTTTTGTAGAAAGATTTTTTTTATAAAAGCCGAACATAATTCAACAATATACCGCAAACATCATTGAACGTTTGCGTATATTTCTTTCTGATTTTCAGTTGTTTCATATTTAAAATATGTTCAATATAATATTTCATCCTTTTGTATTTTCAGCTTTTTAATAAGGTTGGTGTAACTCTTAAATGCAAAGTTCATTCACCGTAAATAGTTTATACCATATGGAACTAACTTCTTGGACCATGAGACCGGTGGACAATAAAACTATCTTTTCTTTCACTATAAGACTACAGGAACTATTTGACTAACTAAATTTAGTACGGGCATACCCCCACTAGGGGTAGCCCGTACAGTAGCTTAACTAAAACTTTATTTGGCTTTACTTCTACTACCTACTTCTTAACTAATATTTTTCCAATCTCTTTTTCTTAAGTTCTCCCCTGTTTATATACAAAGTTGAACGCGGTTTTTTGATGACTTAGCACGTTTACGACCTTGCCCGTTCGACCTAGAAATTTACCTTGCCGGTTCGAGGTCTAAGCTTTGACATTATTTTAAATTGTTATATGTTTTACTTTAAGATGTATTTTTTCCATTATCGAAATAATTAAATAAATATTAAAATTATTAAAAGCTTACATACCCCTATACAGGGTGTTCGTTTGTTGACGTTTCGGTTTATTATTAAACCATCTTCAGAATCTATAATTTAAAAACAACGATCTTAATTTTAATACAAAGCAAAAGAAAAATATTATTCAAAGGGCGCTGCTATTATTAATATAAAATAATTTAAAATTAACATACCTTTTTTAAACTTAATCACTAATATTTACAAATTAAAACTACAATGTTACATTTTGAAAGCTTGGAGAGAACTAACATTTTTTTCTAGTAATCTTGGTTTTATTTAACGTTTATTATAAGGCCTTTCGGTTTTTCCTAATTTTGATAGTAAAAATTTGCATTTTATTATCCTGTAATAAGGTTATTATATACAATACTAAGATTATTTGTGTCGGTCCTATGGTTTACTGTATTTTTGGTTTTTTTAATGTGAATCATCTCTTTTATATTTCTTTTTCTAAAATTTGTTTCGTAGTCTAAAATTTGTACGCTTTTAAAGTCAAAATAATGTAAGTTTTCTATTGCGTGATTAGCATTCTTTGTGCAATTAGGTGAGGCCGTAAATCACCAATTTCAGCTACAATAGCCAACCTTTGTCATGGAATGCCTCGAAGCCAGTGTCATAGAATCTTTAGATTTATAAGCCGTATTTTTTTAAAAGATTTGTTGACGACTGTCTTCTTTGTATTCCAAGTAATCAAGCTTTAATATACACTTGTAAATTTAATTCATTTCATTCAAAACTTCAATTTACATCACGAAAATGAAAGTAATCGTAAAATTAATTTCCTCAATGTAACAATAAGCTATGATAATGATGGCATAATAAAAACAAACTGGTATACAAACCAGTATGGTCTTGTAGATACCTTAATTTTAACTCAAACACCCCAAATGCATACAAAAGTGTTGTCAACTCATTAGTTGACAGAGCAATAAAACTTTCTGATCCAAAACACAGACCACAAAATCTTAAAAAATAAGAGAAGTCTTAAAAAATAACCAATACCCAAAAATTTCACAGAACCTATCATAAAATCGAGAATAAATAATATATATAACTCTAATAAACACCAACACAAAAACAGTGATAAAGACAAAAATACATTTCATTACCCTATAACCCTGAAATAAATCATAAAATTAAAAAGTTTTAAAACCATTTAAAATTCATGTTGCTGAAAAACCACTAAATAACTCAAAAACACTTTTACTAAACTTAAACCCGAAATTCCACAATTAGAACAAACAAACCTCATTTATAAAATAGACTGTCTAAACTGTCCAAAATCATACATTGGCCAAACAAAACAGTATTTAAAAAATAGAATAAAAGAACATCAAACAAGTATTAGAAACATTAAAGAAAATTCGACAGCACTAGCTAATCACGCAATAGAAAACTTACATTATTTTGACTTTAAAAAGCGTACAAATTTTAGACTACGAAACAAATTTTAGAAAAAGAAATATAAAAGAGATGATTCACATTAAAAAACCAAAAATACAGTAAACCATAGGACCGACACAAATAATCTTAGTATTGTATATAATAACCTTATTACAGGATAATAAAATGCAAATTTTTACTATCAAAATTAGGAAAAACCGAAAGGGACCTATAATAAACGTTAAATAAAACCAAGATTACTGGAAAAAAATTTTAGTTCTCTCCAAGCTTTCAAAATGTAACATTGTAGTTTTAATTTGTTAAATATTAGTGATTAAGTCTAAAAAGTAATAAAAAAAGGTATGTTAATTTTAAATTATTTTTATATTAATAATAGCAGCGCCCTTTGTATAATATTTTTCTTTTGCTTTGTATTAAAATTAAGATCGTTGTTTTTTAAATTATAGATTCTGAAGATGGTTTAATAATAAACCTGGAAACGTCAACAAACATATTAAAAAAATTAAATGGGTACAATTTGGTTATTACTTTTTTAAAATAGGCTTTTTTATTTTGGTTTGAATTTGTTGCTTCAAATTTAATTTAATATGCTTTGCCTAAAATTTATCGCATTACCTCAGGCTTCCCAGAAAGCTTATATTTCTTTTTAATAGCAGCATAATAATCACGTTTGCCAGCAGTGCTATACCCCAACTTTTTTGTCATTATCTTTATTTTTATTGTTTTAATAAGTTAATTTTAAAAAAATGGGCATTTACATTGAAGGTATTTCAGTATAATTATTTTTAAACTTTACAAATTCGCCGGTTTGTCCCAAATTTGGTTTACAGAGAAGAGGGTTTGGGAAGTTAATCCACGATTTTGGAATTTCCTAGTCGGAAACGTTTTTGGGTTTTAAGGATATTCATCATCAGACCTAAATAGGAAACTAACCTAAATTCACCGTATTCTCACATATTTTTTCACGTAATTCTTGAGTTTTCCGCTAAATATGTAGGTGTAACCATGACGGGTCGTGATAATTGCGATTGAAAGTGAAGCTTTGCCATTTGATGGAAAAAGGGGTTTAAATAAAAAGAAAATAGGTTTGGGTAGGAGTTAAAAATCAAATATTAAGTGCCAATTTGGGTTTTCAAAAAAGGGGGCCAATATAATAAAAATAAGGTAATTTTTTTCTCAAGTTTGATGACGTGCATCCTGGATGACGAAACGCCGCCGAGCGAAAATTCTTAGATCTGCAATCAAGGGCCCCAAAAAACCTCCGTCTACCAAATTAAAAAAAACGGTGATATGGGTAATCTTTTATTTTACTTTTGAAACACAGGCACAAAGTTTATATTTTCTCCCACGGGATAACAGTAAAAGCTAAAAAAGTGACACTTTTAAACTAATAATGTCAAAAAATCCCAACATTACATTACGTGGTTAAAAAATAAGAGCTATTTAGGTAATTAGTTTTGTTAATCCCATCTTTTGATTATTTCTAATATAAACCTACTTTAAAATAGGATCAGCAAAGAGATCGGACATATCGATACCCTTCCCTTTTTCTATTACTTGGAGATTTCTTGTAAAATTGCCAACCCAGATGGGAATAAAAGAAACCCTCGTTTGGCATTATGTGGATCTGCGTCAGTATCTGAGTATTTGTGGTGCAGGCGATGGTCACTGCTCAGTTTATTATGGATTTCTAAAAAAAATTGATAACTAAGGCACTTTTGGAAATTATAGTATTTACATGGACGTAGTTAAAAGATTGCTTAATATAATTTTAAATATTTTACTCTATAACTGTTGTTATGTCTTGCATGTTTTTTTAAAAATTTTAAAATTTGTAAATAAAATATTTTTATTTTAAAAATGACTAAGAAACCTACAAGTAACATGTATATGTATAATTGATAAAAAGAGTTAAATATTGTTTTTAGGTAACTCGTGCCTCAGCCAAATATTATTTTGTTTAAATTTACTCCCTCCCAGAAAGTAATAAACTAGGAAAAACTAATTCCTCAAGCTATGTTAATGGACTTTATTACGGTTGCTTATTATTTTCTAACTGGTTATGTTACCTATGGGTATAATCTTTTACCAGTCAATTAATTTTACAAAAAGCAATAAGTAAGTGTCAAATCTTTTAGTCATTTTTAATAAAAAGTTTTTTTACATTTTTAGTCAGATCAGCAGTAATTTTTAAAAGGAATTTTACTTTTAAAATGCATTTAGTCCTAAAAACAGATTATTTATTCAATATTTTAATGTTAGAAGAAAATGTAAGGCGCGATTACATGGCAATATTAGAATTCGCAGGCCTATAAACCCTTTGAAGTGGTAAGCGTGAATATTCTATAAAAAAAGAAAAAGTAAAATAGGTAATAGTCTAGAAAATGGGAGCAATTCCGATTTTGAGGAAATTTGGTTTATGGGGATTTTTGAGCGCTGTGGACAGAATTCACGTCGTTCAAGGTCTTGGGGAATGATTCCGCGGTGATTCAGAGCTTGTTGGTTTTTGCATCAAAGAAGCGCGCAAATAGATTGGTTTGTTTGGACAAATGTTTGGCGAATTGTTGCCAGTCTGGACGCAGCATTATAAAAATACACGTTTAAAATATTTTTGCACTTCTGTAGAATTAATGAAAGTTATATAAATAGACTACCTCTATCTTTCTCGATACCCATATTTAAAGGGAGATTTACGCAACGACCTCAAAAATTAAAATTTGGATAGCCTGGTTTATTTTAAAACTTGTTTTTTTATCTATGCATTTTTTAGTAAACTTGCCAATTTCATATAAAAAATTAAATGTTACTCAGAACGTGCCAGGACAAGAAAATTTATTTTATAAAAAATATTTATCTCCTGTTACCCATTAAAGCATTTGTAATATGTTGTGGTATGTATTTAAACTAGTATTTGACATTACTTGCTAGTTTAAATACAATTCGCTTTTCGTTCTTAAGAAAAAACTGCGATATCTCCCTAATGGTTGTTTTTAACCCCATGTTTATAAATCAAAATACCCTTTATTTTAAACAAGGAATCATATCCTAAAATATTTTGCATTTGTTTAGAGACATTCCTGTATATTACATTTTAGGTCTAGGAGAATGCGGGAACATTTTATAAAAAATAACTTGTTTTCGTAAAATTAATAATAAAAACATAGAACAACTCTTGATGTGTAAAATACATTTTAGAAATAAAACTCTTTTAACCGGACGGCAATATTTTAAAATGTACCGGGTGTAATAAAAATTATTTAATTAGATGTTAAACTCTTCTTTATATTTTAACCACTTTTTCGTAATACTTACAGATTTTTATTTATATTTATATTTTTAATATATATAATATATTTGTTGCTAAACGTTACCCACTCTTACGCCCAATAAAACTACTTTATTCTGTTTAATAATTTATGTGATTATTTTCAAAAAATGCATTTAGTTAAAAATATGTTTAATTACCATAACAATGGTAAAACTAAATATTCATTTACAAAATTCTGCATATTAATTTTAAAATGTCAATATTTTTTTTATAGCAAAAATCAATATATTTACGTCAAAGAAAGTGAACGAATTCGGACCACTTTTTATACCTTTGCTTAAATTTTTTAAATATTTTTTCTGTGTTTATACAGTAAGGTTCTAAAGTCAGTCGCTCCCCATCTAATTTTCCAACCTTTTAATATATTTTTATAGAACCTAAAACCATAATTTGTGACCAAAGTCCAAATTTTTGACACACGTCAATGATGGGTCCAAATGTCAAGGTAACAATTGGGCGATTAATTTCAAAAAAAACAAAAAAATAATAAAAGAAATGGAGGTCTTGTGACACATTCAATAAACTGAATACATATACATAATAATACATATACATATTATATCCAGTCCAATGGACACATGATGTGAAGCTCTTGGCGAGTAGTTTAATACCATCGAATATAGACAATACCTTTACCTACACTACCAGGGGCATAGCTACCGCCGTATCAAGTCCCCCGGGCTATAGGGGAGACCAAATGTGTATAAGCAAAAATTAGGAATAAGAAAAGAAATGTTCTTTGAAGAGTGGGGACCTTCTTTTTGTTTTCAAAAAATTTTTTGGAGGCTCCCCAACTCATTGTGATATAGAGCCAAAGGCTTTAAAAGATAGTGTGACAAGACCTTTCTTACATTTATTTTTTGAATGTATGGCCCAGCTGTCACCTGAACATTATGATTGAACTGATGATTGTTGATATGTCAAAAATGCAGATCTTGGTAGTAGACTATTAATTAACAGTTCAACAAAAGACAGATGGGTGCTAACAGGCTTTAGAACCTCACTGTATAGACTAAACATTTAGTGGTGATTGTGTATAACGAAATTTTAATGAAATAGAAATAAAAATGTAAGAATAATTTGTTAAAATTTGTAGATTAAGCTTTAACAATTTTATATTATGTTTATAATATAAATACCCAAATTTTGACTTACTTTTTTAATGTACCTATCATAAAATATTGAGAGTACTTTATATATTTACTTGCGAATTTGCCTAACCGATGGTATTAAGTGACTTTTGGTGAGCAATTCATTGTATTTAAATTTATTTAAAATTGAAGTATGATGAACTTATTATTTATAATTAGGATATACCGGGTGACACAGGATATTGTTATCCCCTAATTTTTTGTGGTTTTTAAGAAAGGCCAATAGAATTTGTTTGGTATTATATTCACAAAAAATTACATTATTTGAAATTATCACAACCCCTAAATCACTTCCGGTTTAACCAGAAGTACCATCAACTTTCTTATTTTAAATACAAGTACTTATTTTTTTCTATATTTGTTCTCGGTATAAAATTTCCTTTTCAATGATATATAATAGTCTCTTTTAAAAATGGTACTCCCTTTTAAAAATGGTCGTCAGAGGAAGATTTTTAAAAGAAAATTAAGTGCCGCCGCTATTTCTGTTTTGAATACATTTTTTGCTAAGTAGGCTGTAGTAATGAAAGAATGACCTATTTTACTTCACAGGTGGTGATATGTAAAATGTGCGTGCCGATAAAACTTAAAAAGGAGTCCCGATACGATAAAGGGACTTATATAGTGTAGATAGCCCTTTATCCCCCCTCGAACAAGAAAGTTCCCGTTTTACCCTAGAGGGCTGTGCATTTTTAAAGATATAAGGACTCTTCCAACCCTTCAACTTGGAAATTAAGTGTAGTGGCGCCATCTGTTGTCGAAAGTATTTGAACTTCATTCAGAACAACGGTTACTTGGCTCTGCATATCAACTCCCGATGCAAAGCCGGGAATCGCAGCTAGTATATAATAAAACCAAAGTTGATAAAATGTGCGTGCTGATAAAACTTGAAAAGGAGTCCCGATACGATAAAGGGACTTATATAGTGTGATAGCCCTTTATCCCCCTCGAACAAGAAAGTTCCCGTTTTACCCTAAAGGGCGTATTTTTAAAGATATAAGGACTCTTCCAACCCTTCAACTTGGAAATTAAGTGTAGTGGCGCCATCTGTTGTCGAGTATTTGAACTTCAGAACAACGGTTATTTGGGTCTCATATCAACTCCCGAGCGAAGCCGGGAATCATAGCTAACCAATCCATAGAACCCACAAGTGAGATTTCAGCGTACCTAAAAATTTTTAGTACCTACCGCGACCAACAGATGGCGAAAGTAGTACGATGTCGCTTTGCTAATACGATTACCATCAGAAATTGATAGCAGTCGCCGACGAGCAGTCGGCCCGATCAGTTAGAGTGAGGATATACACAAATTTAATAAAAATAAAATCCCCGATAAATGGTAGTATCCATAAGATTATTAAATTTATGATTTCAGAATAGGATATATCGATGGGTTTTTGACAAAACATCGTAAGCGACATTCGTCAGTTTTACGGGGAAACGTTTTTTTTTTTTCATTGGCTTTGTTATTTCAGATCGAAGATATGTTCTATATTGGTTCGGCTGGTTCATTTAATTAATGGTAGCTTATTCGGGTACACGCCAAAAAATACATTAAAAAGTACCAAAAACCAAAATAAAAAGTAAAGCAAGTAAATAGGGAGAACTAAAAATCGACGTTTTGGGTGGCAACTGTCGTTTATGCCACCGTTGTCAAGATAAATTGAATAAGAATAAAAAATTTAAAAATTAACTATTATTTAGGTTTAGAATTTCAAAATGCTGAGCCTTTTTTTTAGGAGATTCCTGAAAATTTTTGACATTAAATGTTACTATAAAGTTTGTTTTGTAACTCAAATTAAGAATGAAATCTAAATAAAAACATTCAGATCTCGGTTTTTTCTTAAAAAATAACGTGATGGGAAGAGAAAATCGTTTCCCGCGTAAAATTGTAGAGCAATGACGCTTTACGATGTTTCGGTGTAAAAACGCATCGATATGGTCCTATTCGGAAATAATAAATTTAACAATCCTATGGATACTGGGTCCATTTGTCAGGGATTCTATTTTTGTTAAGTTTTGCGTATATCCTCACTCTAACTGATCTGGGCCGACTGCTCGTCAGCGACTGCTATCAAATTTCTGATGGTAATCGTATTAAAGCAAAGTCGAGTATCGTGTACTACTTTCGCCATCTGTTGGTCGCGGATAGGTGTACTAAACAATTTTAGGGTACGCTGGAATCTCACCTTGTGGGTTCTATGGATTGGTATTCTTTGGTATTTCTAAAGTATATGTTTTTACTTAATAAAATCCTTGAATTTGTCTGTTAAAGGTATATGCCATTTAAGCCTGGAACTATTGTGTCATTCTTTAACCTCGACACCGTGCCTAAAATGACATACTTTGACACAATATGAATAATAGTCGTTATATTTTTTATATGCTGGATTAGGTAAACCTTGGCTTAAGTAATGGCTAAGAATAAGTTATAAAGGCACTTTACAATTTGTTATAATAAATCGCATTATTATTTTTTAAAACATAGGCAATAAATTATAAAGTATGTCATTTAAGGCCATTTTTCCTTGTTAGTCAAGTAACAACACCGCATTGTCAATGTTACCCCAAATCCCAGAAACCCATTTTCGCAATTTCCTAGTTTCGTAAATTTGGAATGCTTGACATAAACTCTACCCATAAGCTTGCCAAATAAAAACTTTTGAATAACTACTCAAAAGCACGAAATAAAAACTAAACACACCGGGTTTTAAAAACAAAACTTGTACGCCATGATCCTTTGATGTGTAAATTTACGAGATGAAATAAACTCAAAGAGTTTTAAAGAGTGTTTTTGAGTTGTTTCGCGAGCATATTTTAAAAGAGTGTATGTTTTAACTCTTTTGATTTATATCCCATGCATAAACATTAGGAAATTTTTAGTATGCAATTGGAAAAACGTGCTTCCCGTTTTTAATGCATTGGCAGTTCACAGAAGTGACAAAGAATATAGTCAAGATCCCGTGAGATGCAGACATTCTTTATATTATGAAAACCGAAAGTTTGTCAGTGCATGCTCCTTTTACCTAGCTAAAAGCGATGGCCAGCAGTGGTGCAGAGGCTAACGAGAGGCTGACTCTCACCGCAGCGATCCGGGTTCGAATCTCGAGTCGGACATCGGATTTTATTGCTCGTCACCTCACAGTTGGCCATGGCAAACCAGTGTGTAATATTCTGCCATAAAAACTGCATGTTTCAGTGCTTGGATAACGTTGAGTTGTTTTATTTCTTGGGGCACAGATACAATACCTTCAATAAATTTTCTAATTTTCTTTATTCTTTATACAGTCTATGTATCCTCTTCTGTCTCTGATCCTAAGCTTATCAATAAAAAAAACGTTTTTTTGCCATTCCTGTAATAAACTATTTCCTGCAATCTAGTCCCATCCATTAAAACTCAGCCGCAGCAGGAGGGTTAAAAGCTGTGTTACAATAAAAGCGTAAACTTTTGTTGGTTAAGCAAAGATGCACTTAGCAGCATACAATGGGGAAAATTAAAAACCTTGCGATTTAAAAATCTGGAGTAATGCCGCGGTTTTGCATTTTTATTACACGTGGAAGATAGGACTGTAGAAATACTTACTTTCTAGGAGCATTACCCATAGAAGAATTTTCTTAAAAATATTTGCAGAAAAACTCTAAAACAATTTAGGGCCTTGTTAAACACAAAGAGTACTTGGATTCAATAAATATAGCGTATTATTTATTCTGCAAGCAGGCAAAAATCATAATGTAAAGACAACTCTTTTAGCCAGACTAATAACTGTTGCAGCTAAAAAAGTAATAACCTGACAAAAGGTTTTTTTTAATACTTGATATGTTTTTCGGCAACTGTTTTTTTATTTATATTAAAAATATGTAATCATGCTTGGTCCAAAGACTCATATGCTTTTGCAAACGAGACAACGACTGAACAACGCAGTAGAAACTCGTTAAAACCCCGCTGGATGATCTCTTTAGTGAGGCAACATCAAATTTCGAGTATATGCGGACAAACCACAAACTATTTGCCCGTCTAAAGGCAAACACAACTCGCACCACATTGGTGAGTTTTGGCAAAATGGGGCAAATTTTTGTCAGAATATCATCGATAATTGGATCTCTAGGATTTGAGTTACTCAGCGAATACCGCGGCGGTTATTTGGCTACTGCGAATTTCTTAAACTCAAATGTCGTCAAATGTGCTTTAAAATAAAAAGCAGTAATTGCAATATAATTTTTCGGCGAATTTGTTTTATTTTTTATTCAAAGATGAGAGCACTGATAATAATAGAAAACCCTTTACTTGTATGTTCTATTTTTTCATTCATTCATTTTATCAACTTTAGTGACCCATAAATATCTCAAACCTGACACTATATGCCTAATAGTTTTCCATTTGTACAGCTTAAGTCGGATTATTTCAGCAGGGTGCAATATGTCTTAATAGTCTTCTATGTTTACAGCTCGGGCCGAATTATCCCAGCAGGGTAGCTCATTAAATAAATATTAAAAAAAATATTGAAAAAGAAAATAGGCATGTGCAACTCGCAGGAAAGCATTTATTTGGACTTCACCATCGATTTGGAAATATATGGCTTTTACTACATGTTAATGATATACTATTCTTTTTTTCGTTTACATTGTTAATAAATCTTTATTTATGTAATTATTTTTTATTGTTGGTTGTTATATTTTTCTTAATTCTGATTAGTGCTTTTTACCATTATATTTTAAGGCAAAATAAGGAAATTAACTTAATAAAAATGCAATGATAAAAAACAATTATTTTCTTTTGTAACAATGCGGTTACTACCCCTCGTTAGCCATTTCTTTATTTAACAGCTTCGCTCACCCGCAACATAATTTTCCTTCTTTTTCTTGAAACTACTTGTATTACCTATTTTCATTACCTCATTCCAACTTTAGGACCCATAAATATCTTAACCTGACACTATATGCCTAATAGTTTTCTATTTTTACTAACTCGGGCCGGATTATCCCAGCAGGGTAGCTCATTAAACAGAAATAATAATAAAAAAAATAATTGGAAAAAATGAATGTGCAACTCGTAGGAAAAGCATTTTTCAGACTTCACCATCATTCGGAAATATATGGCTTTTACGACATGTCAATGATATACTATCTTTTTTCGTTTACATTGTTAATTAATCTTTATTTATGTAATTATTTTTAGTGTTAATTGTTATATTTTCTACTAATTTGATTAGTGCTTTTTACCATTATATTTTGAGGCAAAATGAGGAAATTAACTTAATAAAAATGCAGAAATGATAAAAGGAATTATTTCCTTTTTAACAATGCGGTTACTTACCCCTCGTTAGCCATTTCTTTATTTAACAGCTCCGCTCACCCGCAACATAATTTTCCTTTTTTCTGAAACTACTTGTATTACCTATTTTTCATTACCTCATTCCAACTTTTAGGACCCCATAAATATCTTTAACCTGACACTATATGCCTGTAATAGTTTTCTATTTTTACAGCTCGGGCCGAATTATCCCAGCAGGGTAGCTCATTAAACAGAAATAATAATAAAAAAAATAATTGGAAAAAATGAATGTGCAACTCGTAGGAAAAGCATTTTTCAGACTTCACCATCATTCGGAAATATATGGCTTTTACGACATGTCAATGATATACTATCTTTTTTCGTTTACATTGTTAATTAATCTTTATTTATGTAATTATTTTTAGTGTTAATTGTTATATTTTCTACTAATTTGATTAGTGCTTTTACCATTATATTTTAAGACAAAACAAGGAAATTAACTTGATAAAATGCAAATGTTAAAAAAAATTATTTCCTTTTTAACAATGCGGTTACTTACCCCTCATTAGCCATTTTTCTTTTATTTAACAGCTCCGCTCACCCGCAACATAATTTTCCTTTTTTTCTGAAACTACTTGTATTTCCTATTTTCATTGCCTCATTCCAACTTTAGGACCCATAAATATCTTTAACCTGACACTGTATACCTAATAGTTTTCTATTTTTACAGCTCGGGCCGGTTATCCAGCAGGGTAGCTCATTAAACAAAAATAATAATAAAAAATAATTGGAAAAAGAAATGAATATGCAACTCGTAGGAAAAGCATTTTTCGGACTTTACCATCATTCGGAAATATATGGCTTTACTACATGTCAATGATATACTATTCTTTCTTTCGTTTACATTGTTAATAATTCTTTATTTATGTAATTATTTTGTAGTGTTGGTTGTTATATTTTCTAATTTTGATCAGTGTTTTTACCATTATATTTTAAGACAAAATAAGGAAAATAACTTTATAAAAAATGCCATGTTAAAAAAAATATTGCCTTTTTTAACAATGCGGTTACTTACCTCATTAGCCATTTCTTTTATTTAACAGCTCCACTCACCCGCAACATAATTTTCCTTTTTTCCTTAGTCTTTGAACTACGGGGTGTTAAAATTCAAAAAAAAATCAATTTTTTCAATGTTCTAACTTTCTTTACCCAATTTAGTTTTAATTGGCAATATTATTAATGGCTAATTCATCACCAACTTAATTTACATTTCTAGTAAGTCCTGTAAGGGTCTCTGAGAGGCAACTAAAGGAATATGTCCAACAAAAAAAAACGCGTAATGCTACTGTATCAGTAAATGTGTGTGTAAGTTTGTGAGCTTTCTTGGATTAAGCAAATAAAAATACTGCTTTTATGTCTCCTAATTTTTTTGTATCTTGTTTAGTTTAAGAGAAAAAAAATCACTTAATTGCACATTTTTAGACAGAAAAAGCATTGTGGATCTTTTCTTCTTAAAAATTAGGTTTTGCAACCTTTAATTGGCAATTATAACAAAAATAATAAATACTTATCTAAATAAGGTTTATATCCAGTTTAACAGTTTTTACTTAAATAGGTGTTTTCGAAATTTTTTGGTTTTGAGAAATTTTAACACCCTGTATCTCAAAAACCAAGACGTTAAGGACATATGTTCATATAAGTTTTATTTTTAATGAAAAATAACCTCCTAAAATTTCTCGCATTTGTGTAGAAAACCTTGTATATATAATGTATCGATAAAGAATACAGGTGAGTCTAGATTATTAGTTAAAAATGCAGCAATAAAATTCAGTACCTTGGAGTTTATTAAAGGAACGATATAAGGGAATAACATTATTCTTTATTTGGACATGTAAAGAGCTATATCAAGATAGTTTTAATAAAATCGGACACAATTATAAAAAACTCTTATTTTACCTTAAATTATAAATCTGTAATAAATTTTGTTTTTTGACCCATCAATCTTTACTAAAATACACCCTTAAGATTTTTTTCGGTTTGGTAAAATTAGAAAAAAAATTAACCTTATAGTTTAATAATGACTCAGGATTTGGGTTTTGGAGCCAAAAATATATGAGGAACCCTGTAGCAACTGTGGTCAGATCCTTTTTTTTAATTTTGTAAAGTGATATAAAGCCCAATTTTATATAAATACTTGCCTTAAATACTAACTTTAAAAAGTGATTTCTTGCATTTTACTAAGAAAAAAGTTCTTTATAAAATATGTCCGTTTCGAAGAAAACAAATGCTGAAATTACGAAGCTACGAAGAACGTTTTCTTAATCGAAGGCTACCAGTTAAATTCCAATACACTGGTGAAAAATTGTTATGTTAAACTATTCCAAAGTGGTTTTCGAAAGTTTGGGATCAAATGCAACATTTGGATTGTATAACACCTAATTGTATGCAAAAATTTTGCAATTCTCAGATCAAATACTAATCTTGATAAAAAAACTACCACTGAAAGAAAACGATAATTGAAATCGGTCATAAAATTGAAAGTTATCTAAAATTAAGTTTAACAAAATTTTCTTTGTCCAGGAGTGTATATCATGATATATGTATATTATAATATATATCACGTTAAAAAAATATCGCGATATTTATGCTGAATAAATATCAAAATTTCTGATATTTATCAATATCGTCAAAATGGGTTATTACTCACTTTTAAGCTGAGTTTATAGATTTACGTTTTCGTTACCAGATCGCCGTTTGATGTTTCGATTACTGATATGGTACATAAAAACGGTAAACAGAAACTATAAATTGACAAATGCAAAGTTGTTGCTTCATCTTCTACCTAGAAAACGTCAAATGGCAAGCAGGAAACAGAAACGTCAATCTATAAATTCAACTTTAATCAAATCCTGATGGTCATACAACAACTATTTACCATGCACCAATGTAACGCCTTAGGTTACGTAATTTGTTGTTTAAAAGCTGCAATTAGGTTTAGCATTAAAAGCAATGCTAATTTGGTAATCGTCCTAGAAAGTTGAGGCAAACTCCGAGTTTTGGATAGTTCTGGTTAGTATGCAGAATGTAGGTAATGAGCGTGGGTAATAACCAGAGATAATGGGCAACATTACCTCTTTAAAAATCCACATTAATAATTTATACATTGTATTAAACAGTCGTAGAAAAAATTACAAACGAAATAAAATTACGTAAAAATTATCCAAAATCGTTGCAGTGTGACAATTGACATAGTCAATTATGCTTAGAATTAACCCTCAGCTCCAAAAAGTTATTTCGCTTTTAATATGTGCAAGACAGCGTAGGTGGCGCCCTCCAGAATTAACAACAAAATAAAAGGCATATTTTAATTTTATACCTCTGGAAACTAACTTTTGCCGAAGAGTGCAACAACATACCTATTATTAACAAAAATATTCATAAAAAACAAAATCCAGAATACATTTTTACAACCCTGTATTTCTGAAAATATCCAATTTTGCCCAAGGAATAAGTTAGGTTAAATCGTCATATTTTGGCCATAGGAATTTGTAGTATCATTTTTCCGCAACTTTTAGGGACACCCTGAATACCTAAATGTTGTAAATGTGTTAATATTTTCAAGAACATAAAAAGATCTCACAGTTCTACTTTAATCGTCGCACAGATTTTTGAAAAGCATATTAGAGAATAAATATTCTCGCACATTTAAAGCAATAAATTACCTGAAATAAAAAAAGATGACTGAATTAGATTACCCAAATATGCAGTATTTCATGTACAGACATTTCCTGGAGCAAGAGCGAGTAAAATATATTCTTGCACAAAAGCAAAAAAAAACTTAAATTATAGGGTGATGCTGTAGATTTATTATCACATTTTTCTTACCTATTTTGTTTTCCTAAAAAATGCTTTTTATTAGCGTTTAAAAAAACTAAAAAAACACGCTTTTATATGCAACCGAACTAAAAATTAGAAAATAATTTTTCATTAAAAAAAATATTGTCACTTCATAGTAAAAAGCGTGGGGTGCTTAATATATTAAATGTTATAATTATTATATTTGCCAATATCTATGAGGGAAAAGTTATGAAAAAATTGTAAAATGCACCCCACGCTTTTTACTATGAAGTGACAATATTTTTAATGAAAAATTATTTTCTAATTTTTAGTTCGGTTGCATATAAAAGCGTGTTTTTTAGTTTTTTAAACTATTATTTATTTTTCATTTTTTAGTTCGATATGCATTTATGTATGTATGTATGTTAAAATGCTCCAGTTTATTCACTAAAAAATTCCTTCGCCATTTTGTCAAGAGTAGCTAAACCTGAGAAAAGTTTGGAATGTTGCCAAAAGATGGCAACACAGGTGTTGTTTTTATAATATAATGGAATTTTTTTCCTGGCGATCCAAACCAGGATAACGGGATACTGTTTGCAGATTATTGCATTGTCATGGGTCCTTAATACGTGTGCAAAGTTTCAAAGAAATCGAATAGCTGGAAGTTGGTTAAAATTAGGCTCAAAGATTCCGTTACATAGATAGATAGATGGATAGATGGATAGATAGATAGTTACAACCCAAGTTAATAAAAGGTTTTGAAATATAATTTTGTCCAACAGTCCCCTAAGCTTTCTGCACTGTACGGCATCGACATCTTAAAGAAAACACTGAATTAGTACCATGGACGTTTAGGAAATACTTACCTCTGAACTGTGCCCTACAAACATTTGGGTATTGAATATAAGGACAAACCCTATACTTCAATGTGAATTTTAAACCACACCCTAACGATACATCATGGTACAGGGTGGTCGTCCATATTTTAAACCATTTTGATTTTCGATTACTTTTTGATTCACACATTAAAGTCGAAAAACATTTAAAGGAGTAAATTAATATAAAAAAGCAATAATTTGAAAGACTTTTTAAAGCGCCATAAATTTCATTTAATTTTTTTATGAAAATTTATTTAAATATTAATATTTGTAGCAGTAACAAGCCCGATTACATGGACATAGCCTATTTACTCGACGACAATTTATGAAGAAAAGCTTTTTGTAGGAAATTTAATTTTCTTTAAAAGTATAATTTTTTCAGGATTAACACGAAAAAAAGACAGTCGTTTTTTTTCAATTTTGTTTAATTAATCAGTTTTAACCAGAGTTAAGCTAGTGCAGTGCAGCCAAAGATGGAAATGATAAATTTTCCCATTTTCCTCATTACACTCTCAAGTGAAAACAGCAACACAAATTAATATTTCCAGTTTTGCCTTTAGAGCCCTTTAGGGTCTCCTTTCAACCCTTTGCGCTGGGGAAGAAAGTGCGTATAATATGTATGAAATTTGAAATAAATGTGCTTCTACCTTTAAGAGAGAAGCAAAGAGAACACGACTTTTAAATTAAACCTTGAACGTTGGTAAGATTTATGTTTGTTTTTGTTTTTTAAAGGCATGAAAGTGATTTTTTTTAAATAAAATAAAGTCAAAAAATAAGTGGTGTCCCCTATACAAAAACTTGTAATAAGCGCTAATATTAAACCGTTAACAAGATCGTTATATTATAGCCCGGACTTTGCGCTAATTTAAGCAAAACTAGAAAGCGTGTTAAAAGGTAGCAGATAATGTATGGGCAATGCGCACTGTTATTTCTGACATTTAAAAAATGTAGACAATAGCATAAAAGCAAAACTATGCAGCGGAAACAAATATTTAATCTAAGAACCTGCCCAGTTTTCTTAACAAAAAGTAATGATATCCCACCAGAAACATAAATGTGAAAAAGATAAGCCCACTACAATACTAAAATTAGGCTTGAAATCCAAATGAGTGTCAAGTTTCGTACCAAATCGAAATATGTATAAGATCCCAAAATAGGTTAAATTTGACTTGACTAGTTTTAATCAGAAATAAAAACAAATATTTAAATAAGTTAAATAACTTTATAAAATTACTGATGGAATAAAAACTGGCCAACTTAAATCTAACCTACTTAACCCTACACTAATCACGTGAAAAAATTTGGGATAGTTAGGTCGCGTCGGTCCCTGAGACCGATTGTAATGGGAGACAAGGAAGTCAGTTATTTCTGTTTGTAAAAAAAAAACTACAAAGATTTTATTTATATAAAAGCAAATTCTCTTTAACTTAAAGTATTTAAAACAACAGTAATATGGTATTTAAAACAATAGTGTAAATTTTTTCGGAAAAAAGTGTTTTTAAATTTCTACTGGAGTTCTTCGTTTGTAGACTTGGTCCTGGTAAAACCTTAATAATATTCTTAGATCTGGTTTTGGTATGTTAAGGTAGCGGCAAAAGTTATTTCTTTCTGGTTTACTTATCTTTACCCATAAAACTCAAACTTTGCTGGCCAAGGCTCAAAATTTGTTTCGTCGACTCAATTAGAGGCTCCAGCATCTCCTTAGTCACAATTCTGGTTCATCGCATTCCAATTTAGAGTCTTAAGATTTATTAGTAACCTGGTTAGCAACAAGAGTACCTAATTGGTGCCTGGTTTCCTCACCTTTTGTCAAAATCATGGTCCAAATATTCTTCTTTTATTGGTTACTGTTTCTAGTAAAAAAAATACCTTCTTTGCTTTTAGCTAGTGAAACGTGCATAAATGGTCGCGTCGGTGCGTAAGACCGACTCTGAGTGACGGTCGCGCGAGTTGTAATGAAAAGAGTTACGAAGAGCAAGGCATTCATAAAGCGGCGCGAATACAGTGGCGTATTTAAATTTTTTATTAACATTTTAAGTTATCGTCGGTCTGTGAGACCGCACGCGACCACTGTAGGGTTAAAGATCTTATACATATTTGGATTTTGTACAGAATTTGGCACCTATTTAGATCTCCATTCTTTGTGAGGCGAAGTCCACAGCCAAGCTAAATTGTAGTATTATACTTGGCTCACCTTTTTTAAATTTATGTTTACGATGAGATATCACATGACATTTAAACTTTTTAACGTTTGTGTTAGTGAGGAGGAAATTAACATTAACAAGTAAACACAAAAAGTCTCCTCCTAATAATTAAAATTAACGTGTTTTTCTTGTAAGTGTACAAATAACGAAACTATAGATGGTGGCTCGTTTTAATTTTTAGTAATTTCACTCTTCTAATTGAAATGCACTGTAATATAATTATTTTATCTCAGTTTAATACATTACTTTAAAGGTGTGGAAACATGCCGACCATACGAAATTGAAAGGATAAAAAATATTTGAGGTAGGATGTGCTTTGTTGGTGTCGCCGTCCGACGAAAGGTGAAAGCGGTGTGCCGATGGCAGCAAATTGGTGAAAGGGATTCTATGCATTTATCGCCTATGGACGACGGTTTGGTTTCCATATCGGTAGTATAACAGTGGCATGTATTGTTACTTGCCTTTAACAATCGTCAACGGTGAAAATATAAAGCATATAAAAAAGATGCCGTAATGAAAATTACGTTAGTATTTATTTATATTAGTATAACACATTTTCCTAATACGTATATCACAAGTTAGAAATAAATAAATATAAACTTTTTGGTGTTTTAAATTACTATTTTTTTGGTTGTAAATAAAAAAAAAAATTAAACTCTACCTCTTGAAAAAGTTCAACCCACCAGCACAGGTTATTTTTTTATCGGGTAATATCCGCATCCAATTAAACATTAATAATAAATTGGAAAATGGAAATGTTTATTTAGGCAGTTATAAAACTTTTATGAGTAAATAAAATTTTAAAAAATATAAATAAAGCAATAACTTTCTTTAGGTTAAAATAAAACACAATAAAATTTTTGCTGAAGAGTAAATAATTATATAAATTTAAACTTTTAATAAACTTTACAATGTTTTCCAAATTTATAAAACAAAATTAAAGAGACTTAAACAAAAGTAAAAGTTATATAGTAAACTTATCTTAAACTTTATTTTTAGGCAAAAATTATTAAAGCAATCTTCTTTCTTGGAGCCCTTTATAAATTAAAATTAAAACATTTCGCGTAAAAATCCTTTTTTGAACCAATGAAGAGCGTGTGAATAAATTTATTGTATATCGAAGCAGGACAGAAAACAGGTATGGCGACAGTTTTTAAAAAATAATTTATGATGTTTTGAAAGAAGTATGTGCTTTCTACAGTAAAAAAAATAATATATTTGCAAAAAATAAAGGTTTACTAAAAAAAATAACGATTTAAAATTTAAAATACCCGATAAAACCTGCATTTAAATATGGCACCGCTTTTTATATACTTGTGACATCACCAAACAGAAGTGCGTTCTTTTACTCAAGCTGTTAGTTAGCATGACTAAGCGGCAAGACTGCTTCTAGTAGGTGTATGCTCCAAGGACTGCTCCACATTCTTACGTGCACAGGGCCACATCTATTTCAATAACTTAGGAGAAAAGATAAGAAAATTTGGCTTAAAAAACGGTGGCAATTCAGTTAGAGAAAGGTGTTTATTGTGTATAAGGGAAGAAGGTGTCCAGTTTAAACACCTACTCTGAATAAAACTATTCCACAGTTCGTTGCTTTACTTCATAAGCATAAAGTTTGCTAATTGTTCTTTTTATAGTTTTCAATGTAAATTGATGTTATATTGTAGTATGCTTAGGTAAAGATATACAATTTTTAATATACTTACCAAATGGGAAGCTTTTTAATTATAAATTTTACTTAAAAGAGTGCTTCTTTTATAAAAAGTCCTGCTTCATAAGAAAATACATTTTCACAAAAGAAACTGTATATTGGATGTACAGGTTGGCTTAAAAAGACTTGTTTCCAAATTAATATACCGGGTGACAAACAAAATTACTATCCAACAATGTATTTTCTTCAATGCAATCGTAGAGTTTTTTAATTAGGGGACGTTAAATTGTATTACTAGATACCAATTTAAGATATAATAGCATCTGTGTATTACTTTCGGTTTAACCGGAAGTGATATAAACTTTGATATTTTGAATGGAACACCCTGTACATTTTTAAGATTTGAATTCTACAGCTCCTTTCTGATTTAAAACCTTTATATTTATAAAATAACTTTTTGGTTTTGGAGAAAATGACGTTTAAAAATGTCCAAAGGTTAGCACAATATGCAGTTTTATGGGAAAACAAATGATTATAACAAAAAATTAAAATTCTTAAAATAGTTCTTTTAAAAGACTTTACCTTTAAAGACTATTATAATACTTCTTCGTATTTAACTCTGCTAATTTTAATGAAACATTTTATATATTTTTAAAAGATTTAAATTATTTCAGCTATTCCTAAAATAAAACCTATCATATACCCATAACCTATCTTCTTTAGATTTAAAGAAAAAGGCTGAACAACCTCATAATTAACAGTTTCATGGATACTGTGTCGTTGTCTGGACCTTTTCAAACGCCGTTTTCTCTAAAACTAAAAAATATGGGTTTTGGGTGTATTTAAGGTTTTATATCAGGAATACCTTAAAGAATTTAAATCCTAAAAAATATACAGGGTGTTCCGCATAAAATGTCAAAGTTTATATCACTTCCGGTTAAACCGAAAGTAATACATTGATGCTATTATATCTAAAATTGGCATCCGGTAATACAATATAACGTCCCCAAATTTGAAAACTATACGGTTGCACTGAAGATTATAAATTGCTGGATAGCAATTTCGTTGTCACCCGGTTTAGGTTTATTTCTATCTATGCTACGGTACGAAACTGTGTCATTTTATAAAGAAAAGTGTTTATAAACATATGTCCGGAGTGGTTTTGTTTCTGCGATTTTGTTATGCGCTTTTTGCCATTTGCTATCTTTTAAAAATCGAGCCCATCAAGCCTATTTTTTTGTCTCTTCGGGAAATTCGAGATTCCTGTTAAAACAGTAGAAATGGCAACATCTTGTACATTGTACATGTATTTATTCTAATGGTTAAATTTAAAAGGCTATTTTGTGAATAAATAAAAAGATCGAGAAGAAAGAACAATTAACTAAAAAGGCAAAAATAAACAGTTCAAAAAAATTAATCTGACTTCCAAGAAACAACACGAAAAAATACTTACTAAGAAGCTAAAAATACTAAATAAAAAAGTTTTCAAATTTAGAAGGGAGTGACATAATATACATACTAAATAATTATACCTAACTAAAAATAACTAAATTAACAAAACCTTTTTTTACTTTAATAATATATGATATTAACTGAGTTACATTATTTAGTATTTTTAGGTTTTAATTGTTTATTAAATTTTTAAAACTTGTTTAGGAAAAGTTGGCCATATTAATAAAACAAATTTTATTCCGAAGTTGTTAAAAATATTTTGTGTAAAAAAGGTATATAAAAAGTAAATTAAAGTAATAAATATTTAAAGCAATAAGATTTTCGGGATTTAAAATATAAAAATGCTAACAAGGGTCACAAATTAGGTATTAATTGCCCAAACACAAATATATACAGGGTGGCCCACCATATTCGACACGGTCTGTAGCTGGGTAACCATGGGGTTTTTAAAAAAGTGAATACTGAAACATATACAGGTCGGATAAGGCCACAGTATAAAATTATTTTACTCTATACAGGGTGTTTCAAAAGGACGTATCAAAGTTATATTTTTTTAAATAAAATATTTTATAACGGTTTTAGATTCTACATAAAAATATAATTTAAGTTTGTTAATAGTACCAAGCGTCTAATTTTATTCGTTTTTGTGATATTGGATTTTTTTTCAAAATGCAGGGGTGCAAATAAATTAATTTTATTTTAACAATATAAACTTCTTAAACTTTAAAATTTGTTACGGAATTAGGAAAAGTCTGCCTTATCATACGTGGGTCATATCGAGATCATAGATTATACAGGGTGATCAAAAAATAATTTTAATTTTTTAGAAAGTCGAATAGCAATATCTCTCTTATTTTAAATGGAACACTCTGTATTTTTTTACATCACATAATGACAAATTAAACACTTT
Source organism: Listronotus bonariensis (assembly GCA_014170235.1). Classification (NCBI taxonomy): domain Eukaryota; kingdom Metazoa; phylum Arthropoda; class Insecta; order Coleoptera; family Curculionidae; genus Listronotus; species Listronotus bonariensis. The sequence continues at coordinate 233,539 of JACEGR010000354.1, read as the reverse complement.
TTCAAATAGTGTATAGTTTGCTCATACCTACTTTTTTAGTAAATTCCGTTTTAACATATTTTTATTCCAAATGTCTATTTAATTTAAGTAGGCTGTGATATAGGTACGCCTATTTACTAAGCCGTTATTGCAAAATGTAAATTTGTTTAAAAAAGCACGGAATTAAAAGATTTTTTATTATCTGTCACTATTTTTGAAATTCACGGAAAAAAATCATTAGTTGCTTATAATGCTACTTCTAATAACACTTATTTCAGCTAAATATTGTAATGATAAAACTTGTGTTTTTAAACAATCCTACTAACGCCTCTGGTCAGTTATGACGACATTTTGTGACCTATAACTCGTTTTTTTCATTATCTATAATCACTTTGGGTAATTAGATGGTTTCTCCTGGAATATTTGTTAGGATTAATTCTAGACTAAAGTAAACCATTATTATATCATCTTGTTGTTGTAGAAGAAGGGTTTTTATTTAAAATCCTTTAAATTTCATTTAAACTAACTAAAACACTAGTAATCAATAAATGGTCGTTGTTACTTCCTTAAGAAAAATATTAATGGCTGCTATGTCACAGCCAACTTTAATTTAAATAAACATTTAGACTAAAAATTTGTAAAAACAGATTTTACTAAAAAAGCACAAAGGATAGGTATAGGCAACCTATACATCATTTGAAAGAGTATTTTATTTGTCATCATGTGACGTAAAAAAATACAGGGTGTTCCATTTAAAATAAGAGAGATATTGCTATTTGATTTTCCGAAAAATTGAAATTATTTTTTGATCACCCTGTACAATATTTGATTTTGATATGACATACTGATGATAGGGCAAACTTGTTACTCATTTTGAAGTTTAAAGAGTTTATAGTGTTAAAATAAAATTAATTTAATTGCACCTGCATTTTGAAAAAAATTAAATATCACAAAAATGAATAAAATGTAACACTTGGTACCATAAACAAACTTAAGTTATTTTTTTATGTGGAATCTAAAACAGTCATAAAATATAGGGTGTTTCATTTAAAAAAATATAACTTTGATACGTTACACTTTTTTGAGACACCCTGTATAGACTAAACTAATTTTATACTGTGGCCTTATCCGACCTGTATATGTTCCACTATTAACTTTTTTAAAAACCCCATGGTTATCCAGCTACAGACCGTGTCGAATATGGTGGGCCACCCTATATATATCCCTTTAATATTTTATTGTGCGTAAAGGTTTCAAATAAATAAACTAGCAAGAGACCAAAGCAAAAGATGAAATTGTTAGGTACATATTTTAATTCGAGTCTCGAGTAGTAATCATAACAGCAATTAGTTTTCTCAATTTAGTCCTTAAAACCCTTAAGGGACTAATTTTCAGACCTTGTGCTTGTTTTAGGCTCTAAACAAAATGAAAATGAGCTAAGCAGTGCAAAGAGCTTATTTTAGATTGAGGACTGATGCAGAAAAACGTCAAAGCATAGTGGCTTTGGGATGGTTTTCTTTTTTTTATTTTAATTTAATATTGCAGTTTTTACGCCTCCCAGTTAATACGTATTAGGGTCATTAATTTTTATAACAAATTTTTTTATTTGTATATTTTAATATAGGTAATACCAAAATTTTTAAAACCAAAAGATTTTACAAGGTGGGCAAAAAAGTTTACAATACCGTTGAATTTTTTTCTTGATATTAAAATATTTAAATATATATATTTTTTTAATAAACCGAATATAAAAAAATAGTTAGTCACTAAAAAATTAAAAATAATAATGAAAAAGAAGTCTGGTAATAGCATATTGCATAAAAGTATAAAATCTTTTGTTTATTTAATTATTAACATTGAGTAATTGAGCACATGTAATATTACCAGACTTCTTTTTTTATTTTTTTTTATTACTTTTACCTTTAACTAACTTACCTTTTTAGTGACTTTACCTAATTTTTTTGAAGTCGGTTTTTAAAAATAAATAAATTTAGCTTTTTAGTTTCTTATTATTACCTAATATTCACTAAAAAAACTACTCTTTTAGCGGTTAGCTGCAGCTTCTATCGATTTTTAGGCTTTTGATAGCAATGGAGTGTATAATTAGGAAATTAAAAAAGGTTTAACTAACCTAAACTACCTAGCTATGTATACTCTGTCTTTAGTTCCTCCTATTTTCTATCAAAAGCTTATAAATCGATACACAGGGGGCTGCAATAAATCGATACACACGGGGCTGCAGCTAACCGCTTGTAGATTGGTTGAATACATTATATTTGTCAAAAGCCCTTAAATCGATACACGCCGGGCTGCAATAAATCGATACACACGGGCTGCAGCTATCCGCAGCTGCAGCTGCAGCTTTCCTTTTTTGTATACTTACAGAAAAGAGTTTACTAGATTACATAGCTAGTATATACAGGGAAATACAAAAAATTGCAACGATTTAGAGAAATTCAAGGTTATGTGGTTGCTTTAGTTAGTACATGAAAAGTAACATTGGATTTAATTTTCATTAAAAAAACCTTATATACTGGTTTAAAAACAAATTTTGAAAACGACTCAAACTTTATCAATTAAAATATTTCTGTTTTTTAATAATTTTTGATACCCTGTATCTTCCTTACCATTAAATATTAAAAATAGGTATGTGTGCTTAAGTTCTATTATTTTGGCCTAAATATAATTAGTGGGTTTTTTGTGTATCATTGATTAGTGGACACACTGTATAAAAAAAGACATTTAGAGAAAAAAAAATCATAAATACAAAATTAATTAACTTGGCGCTTTATTTGCTTTAATTAAAAACCAGTTAAATTATTCTGCTGCTCGGGATAAGATAAACAAAAATAAATTCTTTAATCTAAATAAATGGTCGTAATTAACTTGGGTTTGTTTAGGGCCCAAAAATGTTATCACTAACTTTATCTTTCGTCAAGTGTCATGATTTTCGGTTAAATAATCCAAAACGGCCTAAAACAAAAGCTTGATATTATTAGGTTCCTCAGTTCCCTCATTTGACTGTGGCGAAGAAATTATAACAGCAATTAATTTTCCCACTGTCATCTCTAAAGCACTTAAAGACCTATTTTCTACCCTTATTATTAGACTATAAACAAAAATTAAATTAAGTAACTAAATGGCCCTGTACGGAGATAATTAAGAAAATACGTTTTAATAATACTTTGAGTCAAATTTTCTTGCTAACCGTATTTGTCGGAGTGGTTCAAACCGTATTCGAAAAATGACAATATAAATATGAGAATCAAGAAAATGTAGGTTTTTAAACCATTACGTCACAGCCCAGTAAGCTTTTAGGTTATAATTATGATTTTTTATTTTTAGGGTTAATATGTACCTTAAGCTTACGCCGTATATAAAAATATTTCCACTTGCCATTTACATGCATATTAAAAGTTTACAAAAAATGCACCAAAGTTTTTAATCAGTTCAATGCATATGCCCGCCCGACAAAAATAACTTGTTTTTTAACCATTGTCCAAGATGCATTCAAACACGGTTAAATACGTGAAGTATATGACGTCACTGTTTAACAAGAAAATGTAATTTTTTTAAAATGTTTTAAATCGTATTAACAACAAAAAATGGCTGTAAATAGGGAAGGTCCGGAAAGCCCCGCCCACTTATTGAAATTTAAATATTGTGAAGTGTCAGTAACATATAGATCTTTATTAAGAACGACATACATTGCTTTAATCTATTGTTTAATATAAGGAACCTATGCTTAATTTTTTAAATAATATATTAATTCAAAAATAAAAAGTAAACGTTTTAAGTACAAAAAACATTACGTTTTAAAGATCCTACCAATGGGCGGAGATGCCCTATAGCTTGGATAACGCCGCTTACTTAGGAAGGACATGGCCGCCCACCAATTAAAAATGTTTTTAATAAATTATACTATTTAACTTTTTTTTATAATATTTATTATAAGTCTAAGACATTTAGATTCCCTTAGATAAATAAGTAAATTTTAGGCATAAAAGTAAATAGTAAAGCCAAGATAAAAAAAAATTGTTTTTATTAAATTTTTAGAAAAATATTATTGATTAGTTACTTAGTTGTTATTTCCTTTGTTCGCGGGTTTGATTCTGAACCGGTTCTGGGACTATTCGCATGCGCAGTGAAAAAAGCAGCGTTCGCGGTTAGTAAAATCCTGAATTTTTAGTAACAGTTCTGTGTTCGCGGGTTACAATGGAATCAGTTCGTTACCGGTTCGTAACCTGATTAGCAGTCCTGGGATTTTGTTGGAACTAAAAGTTCAGTTCAGAATTTCATGCGCATTGTCGACATGGTCAGCTGTTTTTCTGTTTTTGTGGTACAGAAATAAACCGTTGTATTACAGTTATTTGTTTCTGCCACTTTTTATGCGGGTTAATATACCTGTTGAATATTTTTTTATATTTTTGTGATTCTGAGCGTATATAAACAAAGGATTTTTAATTGTATTCCGTATGAATGTATGTATGCAATAAAATAAATAAAGATTTAATTAAAAAATATAGACAATATTACAAGATTTTACCATTTCTTGTTGTTTGAATTTTATCTTTAGTTAAATACCACATACTTATGTTAAAAACGAGGAGGAGGCAGGGGAATCCCTCGTCTTCCGCCGAGGAGACCTCGAGTGGCTTTCGACAGTATAACAATTTACCTTTTTGTTTGAATTTAATTTTTTTGTGTAGTATCCAATTTAACCATAAAAGATCTAACCAAAGGCTAGGTTAGAATACATCCTCAGCTGTATAGAAAATCGTTCGCGGTAAATAAAAATTCCGAACTAATAAATAACTAGACGTTAGAATTTTAATACAAATTATTTTTCTATGAAGATACGGGGAAACTGAAAAATTTACGTTTTGATTTTACCCTATATACATATACTTTAGTACAAAAATACCAAAAAATACCATAAAGACATTTTTTATAGAACTTTTTACGTAGAATCTACAGAAAGTATTCGATTTTTTATAGCGTTGCGATAAAAGTTATGATGCCAACTTGATGTTTTTCTTGTGGAACACCCTGTATATTTTTTACTCGATAATAGCCCTTATTAGTACAATAACAAATATATATGATATGGTATCATTATCTTCTGTAGTTTTTTAAATATTTGAATCTTAATATTTGTTTTTGCCTTCTTTAAAAATGATATTTTAAAATAATAATTAAATGTAATAGTAATAACTAAGCTATTTTTTATGAATAACACGAACTTTAATAAACTTTTAAAGTGGAAACACAGTAAAAAAAATGTGTGGTTTTGTAAAAGAGCCAAATTTTTGTAAATTGTCTTCTAACTTTTAAAATTTGGTTATATGTGGATAATGCCATTAGGTAATCAGGTGTAATATCATTAATTTTTTTAAAACTTTTTAAAGCCTTCTAGTCCGTAGCATATTTTTTAAAAGAGGTTAGATTCTTTTGTATTTATAGCGTTCTTGTTACCATATTTTAAATTAAGTATATTTAAATTTTAAAATAAATTAATATTTTGTTGTAATACCATGTCTAAAACAGGTTTAATTTTATATAACTATATAAAAAAATAAAAACCAAAAACATTTTAGTGATAAGCATAATAATATACATATTATGAAGGTATTAACTTTTGTTCATTGTGTTTATACTTTTAAAAGTATATTAAGGTTAGTATTAATGTTCAAAAATATTTAAAATATTACATATAATTGTTATTTTAAAATAATATTGTCAAAGAAGGTGTTTATACGGGGTACGCTCAAAAACAATTATTAAAATTCAAATATTTAAAACACTACAAGAGATAATGATACGATGTTATATATTTTGTATTGCAGTGACAAGGGCTAATATTAGGCAAAAAATATACAGGGTGTTTCATAAGAAAAACATCATGTTGGCATCGTAACTTTTAACGCAACCCTGTAAAAAATTAAATACTTTCTGTAGATTTTACGTAAAAAGTTCTACTAAATATGTTTTCATGGTTTTTTGCTATTTTTTGTATTAAAAGGATATATAGGGTAAAATTAAAAACGTCAATTTTTCCTCGTATCTCTTAGATAAATAATTTTATTAAAATTCCAACTACGCCATTTTTAGTTTTTCTAAAATCAAGCCCAAGCACCTATATCAGTTTTTTAATAGCTATAGTAATAACTGAGATAACCCATAAAAAGCCCAATTTTGCCCACCCTGTACATACCCTGACCTATATCCAAAGCCGACCAGTTTGGGACAAATTGGGAAAAAATTATTATTAATTTCTTTCCCAATTTGTAAAGCACATAAGTTATAACAAATGTAATTAAAAATGCAGAGGTTAAAAAAAAACGCTCGGACAGGTTGATCTGTAATTTTATTTATGTTTTTGTTAGGTGAATTTATATATACCAAGTGTACTAAAAATAAGCAAAGACCACTACCTTATTTTTTTATTTAAAATACCTAGCTTTAATTTAATTTTTGAATTTTGCAATAAATTATGACTAGGTTTTAGGTACCTAAAGCCAAAAATATAGGAAGGAATTTACAAATAAATATAAGTGAAGAGCAAAAACGAAGTTGATGGTCGTTGCGTTTTGAGTTATCTGTATAAAGTATTTTGGCAGAAAAACAAGCAACCATTTACATGTGCTTGTCTAAATTCAGGACCTCTTTCCTAACTTTTAAATTGTTTAGTATTTTTTTTATGAAAATGTAAGGATATTTAGTAAGACAACATAAGCCAAATTTTAGACAGGAAATACAGATTTTAAAAAGAAAAATTAAATGGAAAGGGAGGTCTTGTGGCACATAATTTTAAACCTCCTGACGAGTACTTTATAACCTCAAAATATAGTGTCAATACCTTTACTTACTACAAATGGCGGTACTTTAAAAATTACCTGAACACCTCATTTGGATGGCCCTATTTCCGAATTTGATAAAGTTAGATACACTTATTACGGTATTTTTTTAAAGCTCTTTTAGAGATCTATTAAAGGGTGATATGGTTGATTGTATACAGGGTAGGACAAAAGTATATATTTTCTTAATGACGTACCCTGTATAATAAAGCACTAATACTAAAAGACCTTTAAGAATTTACCACAATAGGTATATCTACCTTTATAAGTAATGGAGATATGGCCATCCAAATCAGGGATTCAGGTAATTTTCAAAGTTAAAAAATCAACATTTTTTGGAATGAAAAGGTATTCACTCTATATTTTGGGATATTCAGACTTGTTAGAACCTTTAAAATGATATGTCACAAGACCTCCCTTTTCATTTCGTTATTTTTCTTTTTTAAAATGGCGCCCAGATGTCAGTTTGGCATTTATATCTGTCCTATCTTGTTTTATGTTGGTTTATGTTGTCTTACTAAAATCCTTAAATTTTCATAAACAATTGCCAAACAATTGAAAAGTTAGGAGGGGGGTCCTGACTCTAAACAAGCACTGTATAAGTATTGACGTGCCCGAGCGTTTTTCCAGAAAAGTAACCCCATTTAAATTAATTGTCTTCACAAATTTTGAAAAAAATTAGGGTAAATTTCTCGTGCGTGTGTGTTTTGTTTTAATAAGTGTTATACCTATAGTATAAATTTTACCCCAGCAGCGGAATAAACGTAGGTGCATTAGATTTCAGAAAATTAATATTTTATACCCTAAAATACTTTAAAATTGACACTTTTATAAACTAGAATTTCTTTGAATGACATTTTTGTACATTATTGTAATTCGTTCGACTCTTTGGATCTTTAACATGTTTATTTTACAAAAAAGGAAAACTTTAAATTAATAGACGTTTTATATAATTGATTATTATTATATCTAAAGAAAAATATAATACATAACTTTTAATATTTGTTTGTAGTCAACAGATACAAAATTATTATTTATAGTTCCTATATTTCTTATTGCATTTAAAAATTAAGTGGCATTTCTACAACCTTTTTCATTTTTCCCATAAACAATGACAAATCGTAACCAGTTTTCCTTATTCTTGCACTACGTTAATTTATACTCATCCTGCCGTACTCTTCTATTTCTGTTTATACCTAAAAGCCAAATCTCATTTAAATATACTAATTTAATATGATTTTCTTGCTTTGCTCTGTTATATTCATCCAAACTAAAATCCTTTAAACATACCTTAAGCAGCTTCAAAAGAGCATCGTAAATTTTTTCCTTTTAATCTATGTAAAATTGTATGGTAGACTATTGATTATGTACAAAAAGAGGGTTGAAAATGAACTACAACGTTAAAGGGGTTAACTCTTGCAGAATTAAAAAAGTTATTTTTGACAAAAATATGCTCAAAAACGAAGCCAAGAAACACGAAAAACACGTTTTTAATTTTTTTTTGTAAAGAAAGGACGGAGCTTTTTTCTATAAGCCAATGCCTATACCTATATCCCTATAAAAAAGTTTTAGGTCAAAATACATAAAAATATAAGAACGCGTTATTTCGTGTTTTTTTTTGTTTGTGTTTTTTGAGCATATTTTTTTGTAAAAATAACTTTTTTTTAACTCGGTATAAGCTATTTGATGAATAATTTAATTTCCTACAAAAACTAAAAGAGGCTGTTTTCACCCCGTTCTCAAAAAAGCACTTCTTCAAATGGTAGCACTCCACGGTTTTTTAATGGCTTGGGGTCCATTGACCATATGAAATAATAAAATCATTTAATGTTGTAGTTCCTTTTAAAGTACGGAATCAATAGCTTATGGGTGGTAACAGCGTTGCTTATTCATAAAATCTATTATTCTTATGCATTGCTCTGAAGCTTTGGATGGACATGAATTTTTAATTATATTTTGTACCTACTTTTTATACATTTTATAGGTTCTAAAGCGGCAACTCCGATTTTAACAGAAATTTGGTATACGGGGGTTTTGGGGCGCTGATCACGAATCTAAAAGATTTTTTGGCGAAACGTTTCGTTCTCGGATATTCATCATCAAAGTTCAAATTTGAACTATGCTTATTTTCACATATATTCCCCCTTCTTTTTGCACACAATTCTTGATTTAAAGCTAAAGTGTCACAAATATTTGATTTTCACCTTTTAAAACCCCGTTTTCTACGTTTTTACATTATTTTGCATTAAATTGCGTGGCTTTTCTTTGAGTAATGCGGCAACCATACATACACATAGGGCTTCATGGCACACTGGGATTGAAATGATTCAGAGTATGGCTATGCAATTTAATGCAAAATATGTAAACGTAAGTTTGAAAGGTGAAAATCAAATGTGTGCCACTGTAGCTTCAAATCAGGAATTGTGTGCAGAGATGTAAAAATAAGTTAGAAATTTTAAGTCTGATGATAAAAAATATTTTGACGTAACCAAGTAAAATTATTTTATATGTGTCAAGGTACGACGGAATTTTTGTCTAGTATTTTTTTGTTTCATCTGGTTTCGTTAAGGTAAAAAGAAAAAAGTTTCCGCTGGGGTAATATTTCTACTATACTATCCTAAATAACATGTTTTTTTTAGAAGTACTGCTGTAACTTAAATTATATAAAAAAATACTAAAATAAAAACAAAGCTTTGATGAGTGTATAGAAAATTTATTTACATATAATTGTAGACATCAGACAAAAATTACTCGTGTTAGACGTACACATAGAAACATCACAAGCATAGACCGCTAAAACAAACATAAATTATATTTTTCCTGTGTTTTATTTAAATGTATCCTTCTCATTTCTTTATTTCTCGTCTGCTGCTCAACTTCCTTTTTTAACGGTTCCTTTTCCTCCCACGACATCTTCATTATTAAAATACACTACCAACACTTCATTCGTAAACACTACTGGATTTACTATTTTTTTGGAAAATATTTATATCTGTAGGTGTTTCTCATCTTCCATCAAAGAAGCGTCTTCAGTGGTTGAAGTTTCTCCATCGCCATTTTTTTCACATTTTTTCATAATTGATACTTTCCTGGCTTCTACGTGCATTGACTTGCTCTCATTTCTGGGAGACTCGTCATTTTTGATGTTCTTGTTTTTCTTTTTTAAATCTTTTCTATTTTTCTTGCCTTGTCTGTCATATGGATCCCAAAATGACGTAGTTGCAGATGTAGATTTACATTTTTCTCCTAATTGAGGTGATGATTTTGGTGATTCTGAAATATTTCTGGGCTTGGGAAGTATAATAGATTTATCCAAGGTTGATTTCGGCATGTTTTGTTCATCTTTTGCAAGGTTTTCCAGACTATCTCGAGCTCGTAGTAAATTAGAAGCTATGTCGTTACCTGATTCGGTTACCTCTAACTTGCTGAGTGACCTTGCTAGATCTAATTCAACACTAATACTCTTATCTTCTAAGTACTGATCCTTTGAACTCCAGGATTTAACTTTTCCTAATAATTTTTGTCTGATGGATTTTTGATGATCTAAACAATTTTCTGATTGGCTTAGATTTAACTTGGCGTTTGTCTGGTAAAATTTCTTTTCTTAAACCGTCTTCACTCAATTCTAAATCTGGTTTTTCTGTTACTTTCGATGGACTTTCAGACATTTTATTTAAATTTGGAAAGTGTCAAAATTACAAGTGTTTTGTAATTGACAGTTTAAACTTGAGGGCACTTGTCACTTAAGGTTAAAAACATTTACACTGAAGTGACCTACCAGTTTGTTCAAAAGATTGGTTTTATTTTAGCAGGTAGCTGTTGATGGGCAGTTCATCTTTTAATAGAAGGTAGTGGTTAAAAACACCTGCTTAATGGTTAAATACTTTTATTTTCTAACTGATACAAAATAAACAATAAATATAACATTACGTATTTATGAAGAACGTAGTGTAGAAGAAAGTTCTGGTTAGTGACCTTCAAAAATATTCTAAGGTTTTAAATCGGATAATTCTTTTAATTGTGTGCTTAGAAAAAATCGATATCCCACGGGAACTGCTGCAATTGATATCTCGAAATGTAGGCTATGGAAAATTTTGTAACATTATAAAGCCATTGGATTTTTCTGGTTTTATCGTTAAAACTGTTTAAAGTGCTCTGCTTCTAGCAGATTACAACTAAGCAAGTAATTTTCCCATTATTTTAAATAAATAAATATTACAAAAAAGTTCCTAAAAATATGAACATTTTTAAACCGAGACTAAATAGGACAAACAAAAAGATAAAAAATTAAAATGTTTAAGAGAGTCATGTATTGCAATTGCTTTTGCTTTAAAAAAAAAAGATTCACGTTAAGAAATTTGTTTTGTTTTGATATTTAGCAAAATATCAAATAAAAAAGGTTTTTAAAATAAAATAAGGATCTGATATATATTATTTAACATAAAATAAAACATATGAGATCATATTGTTGTAATCATGTTTTACAGCTTTTTCAATGTAATTTACTTGGTTTTTCATTTTTGTATTTAAATATATTTGACAACCTATGTTCTATTAAGACTAGGTTAATTACGTTAAAGAGGTGTTAAACATTATTATAAAAAAATGTCACACGAAAACAATGGTTTATTTTATGTAAAATTTAAAATCTCAAAGTTCCTCATACAGGTTGGCTAACATAGAACGAAAGCTTTCAGGTCTCTGTCAACTGAGAAATCTTGGTTCTTGGGTTTGGACTGCGTCAACTAAATCGTTTACCGACGTTCGCCATCGATTGCACGAGGCACTTCAGGGATCTCTACTCTGCGAGAATGGAACACTAAACATTCCCTCAGAGTAAAGACCCTGAAGATGCCTCGTGCAATCGATGGCGACACGTCGGTAAACGATTTTAGTTTGACGCGGTTCAAACCCAAGAACCAAGATTTCTCAAAACATCCTCATTTTACTTTTAAACCCTAGTTTATTTAACATGTTGCTAAATTATTAAAAATAAAGGCAGTTTTGTCTTGGTGCATTTTTAAACTTCTGTAGGTACGAAACAAGAGGAATTTCTCAACGTAAATCTCTTTTTTTAAGGCTAAAGCGGTTACGATACAAAACTTTCTTAAACATTTATTTTTTCGTACATTTGTCCTATTGTGAAGTTTATCCGTGGACATAGTGTAGATGGTTAGTAAATTTTATGTTATTGCACAAAATATAAATTTAGGCTTGCCAGACTTTAAAATAAAAATCCTGATATTTAAAGATATCTGTCAAGTTTTCGATAAGTATTTAGTCCGCAAAATGTCTGTCCATTAAAACGAATTTATGTCTCTAGAGGAAAATAAATTTAATTTAAATCTATTAAATTTTTATACCGTAAACCTAACTGAGTTGGCATACAATGGTTTTAAAACAAAACGTTTTGTAATTTCCGAACTCATTCAAGAAAGACGCTCTTTTATATAATGGGTTTTCGGTGATCAAACTCAGGTAATAAAAGAAAAAGACAATTTGGATAAAATGTAAACTACACCAACAAATTTCCGTTTTAAGAGGGAGTTTTGACGGGCGAAAATGCGTTATATCACACTAAGTGCTTGCAAAGTACTTTACAGCACTAGTGTTGCAAAGTACTTTACAACACTGGTGTGATACATATTATGATGTCATTCTAAAAACTGCTATTGGTTTGCAAGTGACATATTTATTGTAGTGATACAGTAAAAAAAAACTCTTTATTTACCTTAAACGGTAGAACCCAAATTAGCGAAAATCATCTTATTTTATATTTATTAAAATTTTACGAAAAAAATAAAAACATAAACAAAAATATACATAACCACAAAAACAACTTTCACTGACTGGCACATGTGTTATGCATTTACAATTTTATATATTTACTTATATTTCTGTATTATAATGTATAGTTGGTTGCCTAAGCATGATTCGTCATAGATTAATAAATCTAGTGACTCAGGCATTCGACTATTGGCGCGGTGATTAGCCGTATGGTGGTACAGTTCTGTTAAGATGGCTAAATTGTAACTTTTGTGTATTTTTGAATAGTTTACTTTTATGGAAATATAGTTCTTAAAAGTGCATTAATGGCTTTATTGTTAGCACAACAATAATACATATTTTTCTTAAAAATATGAGGAAAAACTGTTATTTTTACTTAGTTTTACATGTGATGTTCCAGTTTCATTAACTCGTTTTACCAATTTTACCCCACCCAGCACCCCTTTTCACTCCCCGATCCCGTAAGTTTATTTACTGATATTTTTTAAAAAACGGAATATTTTGGATATGCACCACTTACGTTTTATTTAGAAGAGTGTCTAAAATATGTAAGAATCGATAATTTTAAAAAACCATTATAATAGCAGAAAACCGTATTAAACTATTAGCGTTATTACCTAACAAAACCATACAATTTTATTAAGTGAGGGCCTTTTTAAATTCCAAAATGATAAAAGTTATATAATGCTTCTAGGTAGGTGATTTTCGATGTAAAAATATTGTCAAAACAGTATAATATAGCAGTGAGGAAAAGTATATATCACACTAGTGTTGCAAAGTAAATATCACCTAGTGTTGCAAAGTTCTCAATTGTTTTTATTTTTCTGAACAGACAAACTTTAATTTATTTATTTTGGTGAATAATTTGTGGTCGTAGGAAAAATAGTGTACAGTACTCGTGTGAAAATGATCTTTCTTACACTCGTGGGTTTGTCGCCTCGGCTCAACGCCTCGTGCTACAATATTCCCACTCGTGTGAAGTGAGTCATTTTCCACACTTGTAATATAATATACTCATTGTTATTCTATCAGGTATTTATTATGCTATTTAGCGTGACTGCAGTTTTGACATACTATGACTTTTAAAAACGAAATATCATATTACAATAGAAAGAATGCATGCATACGGATACTTTAACAGTAATGATTTTTTTTACTTATTTTCCCCATTTATATTATAATTTTTATTACTTTAGTAAGTATGCTATTATTATGTAATGGGTTTATAAAATTCTAAACTTTTAATATTCTATGTTCAACGTGTTTCTTTTAATAAATTAGTTTTAAATATTGTAAACACGCAGTATTAAACAGCATATATTTAATTGTAAACCAAACTTATAATAGAACAAAAACAAAAAACACTATATTATAATTTCAAAGGTTAAATCTGCAAGTTAAACAAACAATAATCATCAAACAATTCACAGGGTCAAGAGTGTTTAGACATCAAAACAAACAACGACAAATTTATTATTAAAAAAGACGATTTTGGGAAAATGTTAGTGGAGAACTGACTACAAAATCTGAGTGTTTTCGATAGGTAACTGATACATATTGAGGAAACGGTTATACGCCTTAAATGCTATTAGTTGGTAAATTAATATTTTATTTGGTATTAAATATAATTTTTATTCATTTTTAAAAATGATTTGTGTGTGCCAATACCTAGGGATATCAAATTAAAAAAAATATATATATTTCGATATATCGATACCTATTGATTAATATAGTTTTGGCTAATGGGAGAGAAAAAATATGGATATATTTTCATATATTACTCAATTTTTTTAATTTTTTCAGTCTTAATAGGTAGTAGGTAAACAAATACGGCATAATAGTTGAAACGCTTTTAATTTAATCTCATTTACCACAAATATCAAAAATATTCGATATTGATATATCAAGAGTTAAATATCGATGAAGATTACCGGTATTTAGTTCCGATATATCGAGATTTGAAAATAATTGATATATCGTTGCCATCCCTACCAATACCCCATTTGAGTAATGTACACCACAGGGTTTTTCCAGTGACCAAAATTTTTGTGCGTCACGCTCCAGGGCGAAGCTCTTGAACTGCTCTAAAAAGTTAGTCACTGGAACGCATCACTTAGACAAGGAAAGAGAGATACTTTAAGAAATTTTAAAATTTCGTTGTTTTAACCTTTCTTGGCTTTATAATAATAATCTCTTTTTAATATCTAATTCCATTTTAAATAAATAATTTTAAAAATCCATCACTTAACCATAAAAAACACGTTTGAAGCACAAAAACCAAAGAGGGGTTGGTGCATGAGGGCAAGGAAAACAAAGCAGGTAAGCTCAGGTGCATAACACTTTCCGTCACTGGAACGCCATAAAGTAGAACGAAATGCCCCTGAGCTGCTCGGGAGCGCCCTATTTGCGTCACTGGGAAAGCCACTCTGCGGTGACGTATTTAGTCCTGGAAAAAAATATGTTACTACAATACATTAGACGTTTACTATTTTTAAAAGATTAATAGGGTATCTTTAAGAGGTCTGTAGAATAGGCCAGCACAAAATCATAGGGCCATAATAAAACGATCTAAAACAATTTACCTTGAAAAGTAGAGCTTACTGATCATTTGCAGGATACAGTGTGTCAAAATGTTCATTAGTTTTTTTACACAGACCTTTTAGAGACAACTAGTTAAATTTTTAAGAAAAAGTTAACCATTCAGTATATCAAAAGTTAGCAGCGCTTGTTGTTGCATCTCCGGCGAACAGGGGTGGGCCTTGTCGATCATTGAAGTTAAGCATTGAGGAGCGCGGCCATACCTTTGGATGGGTGACCGGGTGTCCGTCGGTTTTGGAGCGACGGTACGCGGGGAGTTCTACTCGAGGAGGTTAACGAACGAAGCAGCAACTATCCAAGTTATGGAATACCAACTCCCAGCGATTCAATTTCTTTGAAACTTTGCAACGTATCAAGGACCGATGACAATGCAATAATTTAAAACAGTATCCCGTTATCCTGATTAGGACCGCCAGGATCAATAAATTCCTTTACAGATCCCTCTGTGTCCTAATACTACTCTTGACAAAATGGCGAAGGATTTTTAGTGATGACCGCAGAAACTAGTGATATATCGAACTAAAAATGAAAAATAAATAATAGTTTAAAAAACTAAAAAAACACGCTTTTATATGCAACCGAACTAAAAATTAGAAAATAATTTTTCATTACAAAGAGGTTTGTCACTTCAGAATAAAAGCGTGGGGTGCTTAATATATTAAATGTTATAATTATTCTATTTGCAAATATATATGAGGAAAAGTTATGAAAAAAATAGTAAAATGCTCCCCACGCTTTTACTCTGAAGTGACAAACTCTTTGTAATGAAAAATTATTTTCTAATTTTTAGTTCGGTTGCATATAAAAGCGTGTTTTTTACTATTTTAAAATATTTCCTGTTAATGCCATAGTGACAAATAACACAATAACATGTAATTAATTTAATAACCTACTTTCCATGTACAAGAACTACTAGTAGGCACGCTAGCAACTTAGTTTATTTTAGGCACATAATATGTGTAAGGGATATTTTTCTAATTCTTCTGTCTTACAGCTGCTTACAAGCTTGTCTAACAGCCGACGTGATTATAATGTGAATCGAAAAATTAAAGCGCTAACCGCCAATGACAAATGACATTTAAAAATATAAACCTAAAAAATGGTAACTCCAGTTTTAAAACAAAAACTGGTGCAACATCTTTAATGGCAGGTAAATTAATTCTTCACATGGTTTCCATACTATTTTTGTTGTTATTAGTATACATTTAGTCAATTTTGTTTGACTTTTTTACCTCAAATTCGTATATTTCCCCCTCCTTGTTTTTCATCCTGTTGAACGGTGGTTAGACATCTTCCGATGCTGCTAACAACCGCTGTGAGCTGCTATAAGACTGACGTCATTGATTTGTCAAAAAATGAAAGTGTTTACAGCTGCTGTAAGCAACTATCAAAGAAAATATTATCCCTATACTACGCACTATGTCAATTATGGCCGGTTTTTAATAAGTAAATATGTATATAAAATAAACTGAAGTAGCTTACATTACCTATTGGTAACCCTCTTACAATGAAAAGTGAATTAATTGTTTTAAAGAAACTAAAAATCCTAACTCATCGTTTTCCCAAGTTTTGATGTTCTCGGGGGAAGGAGAGCTAACCAAAAATTTACCGGTTGTTTTTACAAATTTCAAAAATGTGGCGATAATCACTTCTAAGAACAAAATAATTACATCAGTTCATTAAGATACACAACTTTTAAAATGTTTAGGAAAACATGTTAAAACATTTAAATATTTGTAACACCATAAACACTCTTTTATTTTCATGCAGATAATTTAGCAAACTAAATCAAACTTCTTTAAAAGATCTTGCATCTAAATTGGCTTTTATTTCATGTCAACGCTTTTGACTTACAGTAAAGAGCAGTTAAAGGAAAACAAAGTCACGAATTTAGGTTTTGCAGGTTTAAATTTTTCAACCCTGACTGATTGCTGGGGGAAAACCCATAATTATGGATCCTTTTTATCTAGAAATTTCAGGTTGTTTGCCTTTTTAATCCAGTCATATTTTTGAGACATGGTAAATATTTAATAAAAAAAGATATTTGCAAAATAAGTTCAAATTTCTATTTGTTTTAAATATTTTTTTCACTAATTTAAACGCCTTATGTGTTTCGGTACAGTTCTAACGGCTTAAAGCCTAAATGCTAATGAATCACGAGTATCCTGTAGCTTTTATTTTAGTAATTAAAAACTTTTGCAACTATGACGGGAAGAAAAAGTGGTTTCCGTTGGATAACTTACTTCCACTTTTAACGATAAAATCTTATCCATTTCCATTGTATGGTATAACGAATAAGAGTCATGAGAAGTTCTACTAAAATCAGTTATCTTATAAAATATGGATCGTACAACAAAATATAGTAAAATCATTGTAACACATGCACTAAGATAACTTTAGGTATAAGGCAGCTTACACACACTGATGCAACGCAATGCATACGACCGATTCAACAACTAGTTTCATTAGTCTGACCCATAGAAACTTTTTTAGAAGTATTTACACTAGCGTCATCTGATTAAGGTCGCTTTACATACTGGATGCAACGCAACTCACACGACCAAGTCAAGCAACTAGTTGCATGAGATCGATGTTTTCACATTTTTATACAATCGATGCGAGATGTGACTATAATCTTGCCTAAACATTATTATTATTTCTTATTTAACGTAGAAAAATAAAATGGTGCACCCATATTTTAACGAGAATTTTGAACCTTGTGGTTTCAAGGGAATTCACTGTCTTGGGTAATTTAAATCCATGTATAATAGAATTTGACCCATCTTAGGCAACCCAATTTAAAAGGTTCCATTTAATAAAAAAGATCCCCACTAAAATTTTATTTTGATCGGATAGCGGAAAGTGGTGCCGCATGGATCGTTAATACTGGTAAAAATAAAAAATCGATAATTACCTTATTTTGCAAATATATGTTATATTTGCAACAACAGGATTGGCAAGAGAGGCACTTTACTTTTAAAAATCTTTTTGAAAATATGGTGTCAAAAAGAAATATATAAAATATCTGTTTCTAATTGTTGTTGCTTTAAATACCCTAGATTAGAGTTGTGGTATTATAACATAAACCAATATTGTTATTTTTAAATTTCAATCAATTAGAGTTTTATAGCTGAAGTAATTGTCGAATTGTTCCTCACCGGCCAAATGCTGTAAAAGGAGGCACTCTGGTATTTGCTTCACTTATTCAGTAGTAATTAGTGCAGTACACCAAGTGTGTCAGGTATATTTTAACTGTTAAAGGGGCTTATTTAGAAACACATATTTTAATTACAGGCAACAAAACAGTCTAACATTCATCTACCCCGCCTTAGCTAGGAAAAAATTAAATAATACAATATTTTTGAGCCCCTACCTACCATAAACATACCTAAAATTTTGACCTGCTTCCGGCACGTGTTCCTTTTGGTCTAAGAAAGTCAGATTTATTTTTTTAATACAAAGGAACATTTTAACAGGAGTGGCCAGTAAAAATCTTTAACAATGCATCTTGCATGCGGTGCGATTCGCATCCTTGATGTATACAACTCGTCGTAAAGTCGTCAAGAAGCAAATTGCGTTAATTAGGTGGTAACTGGTGTTAATACTTTATGTACGTATCCACCAAAGCAACAATTAGGAACTTTTCTTTTGTACTAAATGTTGTGTGTTCCAAATTGCGGAACAAATATCAAAGGTTTTAACTTTTTGTTTTCACTAAAGCGCTTAAATCAGAAAAAAATTAGTTTTGTTTATCGTTTTTACGTTTATACATTGTCGTGGAAGTCGGCTTTGCAAAACTTTAAGAATTAAATATCTTTACCGCAGCAACAACTAAATTTGTTCCTACTTGTATCGACTTTTTCTTGGATCTTACCGATTTGAAATGAAAACACGAAATACACAGAACCATTTTTATTATGTTGTTACAACAATGACCAACAGTAAACCATTATGAAACTTTTTTGAAAACATGCAATATAAACAAAAAAAAATCACCAGTGCATGTGCGGGTGATTGGCTCTGAGTTTAAAATAGGTTGTTGGAGTCATTCTATACATAGATTTAATTCAACTTCGTCACGAGGTTCTTTTGCAACTACAACTTTGTTTAAAATTTACTACATACTGCCGTCCAACGGAAAAACACTGTATGTGCATATTTAAAGCCTATTTACACACGGTGTATTTTCGTTGGACGGCAGAATATGGGTGCATACAGTAGTCGACTTTAAGAATTAAAGATTTTAGTTGGCTAGCAAAAAAAATCAGCATTATTTTTACAAAATTTTAATTCATAGGTATATACAGTGAACATACAAAATACAAATAACAATAATATTGTTGATTCAACAAAAGCAATTTAATAGCACATTTTTACCATTAAATTAAAAGTTTAGTCATTCAGTTTACGCTTCTTAGCCTGCCTTTTGTAAGCAGCCTCTGGGTTATCCCTCGTAATAGACCAGCAGTAGTCGGCTAACATCTCACAGTTCCATTTTCCTGATACCTTCTTTCCATGTTTGAAATATCCTGGTGGAACCTCTCACCGTGTTCGTCACTTACAGCTCCACAATTCTCCGGAAAGTAATCCAGATGAGAATCCAAGAAATGAATTTTCAAGCGACATATTGCACCCTAGGTTTTGGTAACAAGAAAGAAGTTGGGCAACCAGGTCTTTATAGTTTTCAGCTTTTATGTTTCCCAGAAAATTCGTTGCAACCATTTTAAAGGCATTCCAAGCGTCTTTTTCCTTGCCTTCAAGTACGGAATTGAATTGCTCATCTGCGAAGAGTTTCCTAATCTGGGGACCCACAAATATTCCCCTCCTTAATTTTAGCATCACTGATTGAAGGGAACTTTTCTTTTAAATAACTAAAGCACGACCTTCTCTTGTTCATGGCCTTTACAAAATTTTTCATGAGTCCCAATTTTATATGAAGTGGTGGTAGTAAATTTTTTTTCTGCGGGAACTAATGGCGCGCATGGATTACACTTTCTTTCCTGGCTCAGCAGACACTCCTCGGAGACCAAACTTTTTCTTCTGTAGTGATCGATCGTGCTCGACATGTCCCGTTCATGGAGCAAGCAGCATGTGGTGATAACCTAAGCTGCATTCAAGCAAAATCGCCACAACTTTCAAATCCCCACAAATCTGCCATTTTATATTTTTTCGTACTGGCATAGTCTCCAGTAACAGTTTTTAAATTACTACTAGTTTCTTTCATGTGGACTA
Source organism: Listronotus bonariensis (assembly GCA_014170235.1). Taxonomy (NCBI): domain Eukaryota; kingdom Metazoa; phylum Arthropoda; class Insecta; order Coleoptera; family Curculionidae; genus Listronotus; species Listronotus bonariensis. The sequence goes on along the minus strand of JACEGR010000354.1, from coordinate 213,086 downwards.
CGTGACCTAATTGGTACCGAAGGCAACTTGTTTCCATTATGGAGTAACACAGCTTTAAGACTTACTTTTGAGGAATCAATGAAAAGTCTCAGTCTTTTGATTCATAGTCCACATTTAAAGCTGTCATTAGTCCCTCAATGTCCCTACAGGTCTACCAAATTGTTTTCCATATTAAAAAATGGTGTTAAGTTTTTCTGGCGGCTTCGGTACACTGAAACTTTTACTTCATCTTGAAGTAAATTCCATTGTTGTAATCGTGAGGCTAATAGCTCTGCTTTTTTCTTGGGTAATTCCAAATCCCTTATAAGGTCACTTAATTCACTTTGGCTTATTTTGTGAGGTTGTTTAGTGGGAAGTTCAAAGACAAAATCTGAATCTTGCGAAGTGGATGGACCAGCGACATTTTCCGGCACATTACCGTTTGATTCCGTTTCATCATCATCAGAGTCAAGCGTATATTCCTGAGGTGGATTGGGCACAGAGCAACTCGTCATTATGGGGCACCGGGCGTATGGCGGATTGTAAATTTGGATACTTTATCGCAGACTTTTTCTTTTCGGAAAGGCCTTTTCTGATGGAAGGTGTCAAACAAAAGTAGCAGTCGGTAATGTGGTCTTTCGGTTCACGCCAAATCATAGGAATAGCGAAAGGCATCTTACGCTTTTTTCCATAGCCAGCCTCCGCATGTTGGACGCACATTTATTGCATGCAGATATGGGGAGCCCAATTTTTATCCTGGTCTCCAACTTTGCAGCCAAAATACAAGTGGAACCCGCTTTAGAAAAAAACCTAATTTTTTTAGCTCATTTATAACTACAAACGCTACTAATGATTGTAGTAAAGTTTATTTGTTTGTAGTACCAATAATTACGCAGCTAACCTAATAAATGTTGTTCTAAGCCAGAAAAAAAAATAAAACTGCGTTAAAAATTTTGGAATACACTCAAAATTGTTTGTAGTTTATTGTAGCGACGAAAAAAAATTCTTAATCCCATACAAGTCAAAAAATATTTAAACATAACATAGCCATGGGAAGACAAAACAATTGTTCAAAACTTTTTTATCTCATTTATAACTACAAACGCTACTAATGATTGTAGTAAAGTTTATTTTTGTAGTACCAATAATTACGCAGCTAACCTAATAAATGTTGTTCTAAGCCAGAAAAAAAAATAAAACTGCGTTAAAAATTTTGGAATACACTCAAAATTGTTTGTAGTTTATTGTAGCGACGAAAAAAATTCTTAATCCCATACAAGTCAAAAAAATATTTAAACATAACATAGCCATGGGAAGACAAAACAATTGTTCAAAACTTTTTTTATCTCATTTATAACTACAAACGCTACTAATGATTGTAGTAAAGTTTATTTTTTGTAGTACCAATAATTACGCAGCTAACCTAATAAATGTTGTTCTAAGCCAGAAAAAAAAATAAAACTGCGTTAAAAATTTTTGGAATACACTCAAAATTGTTTGTAGTTTATTGTAGCGACGAAAAAAATTCTTAATCCCATACAAGTCAAAAAATATTTAAACATAACATAGCCATGGGAAGACAAAACAATTGTTCAAAACTTTTTTATCTCATTTATAACTACAAACGCTACTAATGATTGTAGTAAAGTTTATTTTTTGTAGTACCAATAATTACGCAGCTAACCTAATAAATGTTGTTCTAAGCCAGAAAAAAAAATAAAACTGCGTTAAAAATTTTGGAATACACTCAAAATTGTTTGTAGTTTATTGTAGCGACGAAAAAAAATCTTAATCCCATACAAGTCAAAAAATATTTAAACATAACATAGCCATGGGAAGACAAAACAATTGTTCAAAACTTTTTATCTCATTTATAACTACAAACGCTACTAATGATTGTAGTAAAGTTTATTTTTTGTAGTACCAATAATTACAGCAGCTAACCTAATAAATGTTGTTCTAAGCCAGAAAAAAAAATAAAACTGCGTTAAAAATTTTGGAATACACTCAAAATTGATTGTAGTTTATTGTAGCGACGAAAAAAAATTCTTAATCCCATACAAGTCAAAAAATATTTAAACATTACATAGCCATGGGAAGACAAAACAATTGTTCAAAACTTTTTTATCTCATTTATAACTACAAACGCTACTAATGATTGTAGTAAAGTTTATTTTTTGTAGTACCAATAATTACGCAGCTAACCTAATAAATGTTGTTCTAAGCCAGAAAAAAAAATAAAACTGCGTTAAAAATTTTGGAATACACTCAAAATTGTTTGTAGTTTATTGTAGCGACGAAAAAAATTCTTAATCCCATACAAGTCAAAAATATTTAAACATAACATAGCCATGGGAAGACAAAACAATTGTTCAAAACTTTTTTATCTCATTTCCCCACTTAACTACAAACGCTACAAATGATTGTAGTAAAGTTTATTTTTGTAGTACCAATAATTACGCAACTAACCTACACACACGCACGCACAGATTAACTGCCTACGTAACTATTTGTAGTAAAAACAAACTTTACTACAATCATTGGCGCCAGCGTTCTGTACAAATGAGTAAAAGTTTTGAACAGTATTCACTAATTATCAAAATATGAATGGAGTCTTTATTTTATCCAATTGAGATTACATAACATTGGGCATCAAAATATTTTACTGTCCCATAATATCGTTTTTGATGAAAAATTAAGTCATTCTGAAGAAGACACTGCTCTGATTTTTATTATAATATAAATTATATATAAAAAAATCCTCTTTTTATATTTTTAATACAAAATTTTGAATGACCCTGTACTAAATGCAAAAAAAGATAAATTATTTTTCAAGTTTATTAACAGATTTATATAATACCCTGTATGATGAATATGCGCAAATACAATAATTTTCAAATACAAAAATTCGCCAAAATTCGAAAAAAAAATTAAATATTTCCTAAAAATATTCTGAATTATTCGAAATTTCTCGAATTATTCGAAATTTTTCTCGAATTATTTGGGGAACTTTCGAATAATTCGAGTTTTCGAATCGAATATTGATATCTCGATTCGACACGAGTTATTCGATTTTTCCTACGACCACAAATTATTCACCAAAAAATAAATAAAATTAAAGTTTGTCCTGTTCAGAAAAAATAAAAACAATTGAGAACTTTGCAACCCTAGGGTGATATTTACTTTGCAACACTAGTGTGATATATGCTTTTTTCCTCACTGCTATATTAGGTATACTGTTTTGACAATATTTTTACATCGAAAATCACCTACCTAGAAGCATTATATAACTTTATCATTTTGGAATTTAAAAAGGCCCTCACTTAATAAAAATTGTATGGTTTGTTAGGTAATAACGCTAATAGTTTAATACGGTTTTCTGCTATTATAAGTGTTTTTAAAAATTATCGATTCTTACATATTTTAGACACTCTTCTAAATAAAACGTAAGTGGTGCATATCCAAAATATTCCGTTTTTAAAAAATATCAGTAAATAAACTTACGGGACCGGGGAGTGAAAAGGGGTGCTGGGTGGGGTAAAATTGGTAAAACGAGTTAATGAAACTGAACATCACATATAAAATTAAGTAAAAATAACAGTTTTTCCTCATATTTTTAAGAAAAATATAAAAAATATGAAAATTGTAAATGCATAACCTAAAGTCCTAAAAGTAAGGAAAAAACGACTACCAAACGTCAGTTACCATGCAAAATATGGAAAGCATTTGGCAACGTCGGAAGGGTCTGATTCTATTTATGAATGGATAAAGAAAGTGGATTCATAAAGTGTGTATTAGCCTTAGGTTTAATTAGGGATTAAAAAAAAGATTTAACTAGTTGTTTGAGTACACGAAGAAAGAGAGGAAGAATTTGATCTATAGGCTTTTTTCTCTGGCGCTTTAGGTCGAACGGTCAAGCAGCAAGGCTGCCTCTATAAAGTACGTGCTCAAAGGTAGAAGGGAGATTTTAAATTTGATCTACTTACCTGACAACACTGTGCCAGTCAGTGAAAGTTGTTTTTGTGGTTATGTCTATTTTTGTTTATGTTTTTATTTTTCGTAAATTTTAATAAATATAAAATAAGATGATTTTCGCTAATTTGGGTTCTACCGTTTAAGGTAAATAAAAAGTTTTTTTACTGTCACTACAATAAATATGTCACTTGCAAAACCAATAGCAGTTTTAGAATGACATCATAATATGTATCACACCAGTGTTGTAAAGTTACTTTGCAACACTAGTGCTGTAAAAGTACTTTGCAACACTAGTGTGATATAACGCATTTTCTATGCATGAAATCAGTGTGCTATTTTGCTATTTTCACAAGTGGTCGTGTTAAAAAGCGTGCAAGTTTAATTTGGTCCACCCTGTATATAGAATCAACAAACAAAATTATTAAATACAGCCTTATTTAACCAAAAAGTTGTTTTTCTTGAAAATTCTTAATTTTGTCGATATCGGAAAAGAGTGGTTTTTTTTTTAAAGTTAGGGTTTAAGCTATTTAAAATGGTATTTTAATTTCTTTATTATACAGGGTGTAAAATAATAAGTTCTATTGTGAAAGGGTAAGTCCGCCCCTGGCAACGAATGCAAATGTTTTGCAAGGACACCATTCTAAGGAGTCCTAACTAGTATTCATCATACTAAAAAATATTTTATTTTACCAAGTACTTTAAAAGTTATTCAGGAAAAACCGATTTTCAGTAAGGTCCTTTAAGGACACACATTTCTGTAAAAGGGGCTTTAGGAAAAAAATTTATATGAACTTGTCACATTATTTCTATGTTCTATTTTCTTTAGCCAAATACGTCGCCTGGGGTGCGTAACTCCGGATGGGGTATTGGGCACTTTAAACTCACTTTAAAAATAAATAAAAAATATTATATTTTGCACTAAATAAAATTACAATTTTACCAGTATAATATTGTCAACATCCCCCTTTCTTCCCTTAAACTCTTTGGACAATGGGAACACCCAGTATTTTTTCGAAGTCAGGATTCTACTGCCCCGTCTTAAAATTTTGTTCTCTTTAAATATTAAATTTTTCAGTGTTTGTTTTGCGTTTCTAGACGACTCAGCTTGTTTAATGTTTTTGTTTTATTATTATAAGAGTAACCCTAGAAAATTGTTTGATTTACTACTTTTTTAAACCTTGACACCTCACGTATTGTTTTATGTACCAAATTTCCCAATGTTAAGTTACCCAATTAAAATTTAAATTTCCCAAAATGAATACGAAAATGCGTGTTTATACGGCATCAGATAAATTTGATACATGAGTTTTCATATCTTTCGACAGTCCAGAATAAATATTCTTTTATTTTAGTACTCGAGTGGACGTACACTACATATACTGCCTTATTACTTTCTACAATTACGCCTAATAAAATGAAAATAGAGAAGGTGTTTTTTCCTTAATTAAGCTAAGTGTTATTTATTAATGCTTTGTTTTCATGTAATTTACAAGCCTATTGGTTTATTCAGCATATTTATTTATATTATGCAGTAAAATTTATTTCTGCACGAAGTCATAAAATACATTTTAATAATAGACTAGGAAAAAAAATCTGAGTAAGTTTATGGACGGGTAGACAATACACACAGGATGAGCTGTTTCTTTAGGCATCTAGCTTATTTTTTGGTCGTAAATATTATATTTTGTTTTGCCTTGTTTCCTGCCATATCATTCCTTAACATTTATAGAAATTTAAATGGGCATCTATAGATTTTGAGTTTACTGATAACTTTCTAAATTTACCAAATTTGTGACTTTTCATTAAATTCCGCATTAAAAACGTATATTACACTATATGTACGTCAAATATTGCTAGTTTTTGAGATATAAACAGATAATAATCATTTGGAGAGTAAGATCCGGGCCCCGGGTGTGCCACTGAATATCACCCCTTCGTGAGATCAGTCTTCCAGGAAATATTTCTTTTAAGAAATCTGTGGATACTGTGGCAGTGTGGGGTTACTTAAAATCAAGGGTCAATGAAGATAATAATCAAACCATATTAGACCAGCTTAAATAAAACATTGGGAAATAAACGCCATTCCGCGACCAATTTGTCGCCAAGTTTTTGAAAATATGCCAACTCCGGATTCAAGAATGTCAACAACGTGAGGGACGTCACTTGGACAACATAATTTTAAAGCCAAAAAATTCCAGTATTTGTACTTTAAAATAATATCAATAAATTATATGTATGTTTTTTAACTGGAGATATAAACTGCTTATACAGCTACGGCCAACCCTGTATAAATTGGAATACGCTGTTTTATTTAGAATTAATTTTCCGAATTTAATTTATTTACCTAACCATTATTTAAATAAAAAGATAAAATATAAATCATAACGTGTCGAGACTTTAAAATTTATTTAATAAAAACTCGGTTTATCTGCTGTCACCTATCAAGGTATTGAAATGTTGATCACATTTAGGTAAGAATCCTGTTTGTACCGACTCCTTGTTTTTTTTTCCTATAAAAAAATTTGATAGATTAAGTAATATCTCAGTATATCATTCAGTAAAACACTATAACGTCAGTGTTATTGACACAAAAATAATATATTTTTCTCACCCTTACATCCCCATCCATTAAAAAAACCGTAACTGATATGTTCCCTTTTTTTCTTTACTTTTCTCCGACAGTCCGCCGCAGGCTTAATTTCCGGGAACTCATATTTCAATTCAGGGTGCAAAGAAACCTCCCTTAAATTCCCAAATGCAACTGGGTAAATATATATCATCATTATCTTGAAATGATGTGCAATCGTGACGTAGGGTTCGCCTTAATGTGTCTAAGGTATTGGTTTTTTAGGTATTATAGAGATCATTGAAGGGGGACTAAAAACCACATTGTTATTTGTTAGGTACACAAACCACCCTCTGTAATTGGAAAGGACGAGGGTGTTATGTGACTTGTTTTTAATAAAAAATCAATGATGCTGCAGTTTTTTATGACTTTATTCAGTAAACAATAAATAAAAGCACATAAGTGTATCGAATGTGTAAAATACTTTTTATTACCATGTTTATTGTTTGTTTTGTTCAGGACTTGAGTCGAAAACTGAAATACTGTATTCGAATACTAAGTATTCATGAATACCAGATTTAGATATTCATGAATACAAAAAAAGTCCTTTTCTTGTCTAAAACAGATCGCTCAACATTGCCTTACTCTCAGCGCTTATATTTAAGAGAGCAAAAAGGAGTCCCACCAAATAAATTATAATATTGGTTACCTTTAATCCCGCTATTCGAATACTGGTATTTCAGATTTTGGTATTTGTAATATTCCGATACCAGGATTCTCTGATATTTAAAAACTTAAAATTTCAATATTCGATTTCTTATAATCCCGGTATTCCGAATACTTAAAATTTGTATTCAAATACTAACATTCAAAAACGATATTCAGAATATAAATTTCCGAATACTGACCAAAAAGTATTCTGCCGAATACCAAATACCTAACACACAGATGTATTCGGAATATTATTCGAATACTCAGCCCAATGTATTCTGAATACGATTCAGAATACCAAATAGGTATTCAAATACTACCTAACTCTGGTTTCGTTCATTGCTTGTGAAGGCGCATATTAGTACCTATAATGTTTCTCTATTTTTGACTCACTATATCTGACTGTGGTTAACGCAGCATCATATTTTTAGGAAGCGTTGTAAAACCACTTTTATCGACTTTAAAAAAAAGTTACGTATGTATACAAGGTGTTCATTTAAAAAGTTACCATATTATTTATCTGCGAAAATAGACGATTTGAGAAAATCGCCGAATCACGTCGAGATATTTGTGAGGGAGAACGTTTTTTACAAAAAGTTGGACAGTGCCCCTTTAGTCTTCTGAGCTTCAGGGCCCCCACCCCCAAAATTCCTAATAAAGAGGGTCAAGTGATGCATCATTTTAAAGCTCTCGATGAGTACTAAAACCTTAAATATAAGTCAATATCTTTACCTACTATAAGGAAGAAGAAAACTTTTTATGCAATTTTACTCATATTGTTAGCTATGTAAAATAGGGTATAATGTTTTAAATTTAACGGCAATAAAGCTTAAAGAGGTCACTAATAAAAGTCTTTTTTAATTTCAATTTTATTTTTACTTGTAATACCACTAGTACTTAATTTATTTCCGGAAATCTTCCAGAAATAATTTAAGCACGTGTGGTATTTGGTAATTTCACACCAAGTTGTTTTAAATAATATTCTTTTAAATTAATGTTTGTCAACTTTGACACGAGCTTTAAATTTTACTATAAAATAAATATTTTCCATTTTACCAATTGTAGTTGCAAATATATGTAATTTTAGAGCTTATCATTGTTTATTCTTTTATATTATATATACCTTATATTACTACAGTTGGTAAAAATAGTTTATTTTAATTTTTTAGACCCATACCTTGCTTTCGTTTGCTCTTCACTTATGTCATGTACTTCAGTCTTATGATATTATTTTACTAACTGTAGTTGTATAAAATTGTCATTTAGGGTCTTAAAACCTTACATTATTTTATATTATGTTATGTCTGAAATACTACAACTGGTACAAAATAACATTTTCTTAAATTATGTATGTGAATGACAGACATGACGTTAAAACAAATTCAATTATTTTGTCAAAAAATTTTCCACTATAATTCGCTCAGAATTTACCCCAGACAGAAGAAAAAAATTCCGATAAATACTTGTGTTGTTATGCAATGCAACCAAACTACACATTTGATTGGTCAAAAAACAGTGGTGTGGAGATTTTCTATGTAATTTGACAATAGAGGTCAATGTAACTGTGTTATATTTTGGAAAAATAAAGCTAAACTGACAAACTATTTTGACAATTTTGAAACTTTCTCTTTTAAAGATTAGGTTTGATAGTATTTTATTTGCAATTATGTAGCTAGAGCAATAAATACTTATTTAAATAAGGTTTATACAAGTTTTTACTAAAAATGTTTTCAAATTTTTTCGTTTTTGAAAACCATGCTCACCCATGTTTATTTATTTATACAAACTATTCTTTATATTTTTTAATGTAGAACCTGTCCCCAAATTTTATAAATAACATTATGCAATACCTTTAATATAAGATAAGTAGAAAAATCACATTAATAAATAATATATTTTTTAAATAATATATTATGACATAAAAAATGTATTATAATATAGGCATTACCATGATACTCATATCTTGATAAAACCGTTTTCCCAGTGTGCCCAGATTTTTACGTCAAATATGGCGGCGGTCGGTATATCCGTTTATCATTTTCCATTATCAATCTGTCCAGCAAGTGGACCCAGACGTTCCTGATCTTTCTGAGGATATATCGTGTGACATAGGAATCCAATCAAGGGGGCAGTGGCGTGGAGTTGCGCAATTCTTTTTGTCGTATTATGTGTAAAATTAAATTACATAATACGGCAAATCATAATTATGGCAAAAGAAATAGTGTCGACCTGGAGCTCTAGTTACGATTACTTCAGGTTTTGGAGTCGCTTAAACTAAATTTAATGTCCCATGACCCGGTCACATCAGGGATAAGAAATTACTTGTGTGGACGAAGTGTGCAACAATTGAGAAGCTTATTTATTTACCCAATTTGTCAAAAATGTTATTCCTTATAAAAGTTTATGCACAGTCCCAAACGGTAATAGAAGTTTGTTTTATCACAAGTTTAAGGATTTACATTTTTAAGGTAAAAAGTTCCTATGAACGTGTGGTCTAAGATGCTTCGCTTTCAAGATACAGGGTGTCAAAGTTTTATTTTTATTTATGTTTTTTTCTGCATAATTTCCTAAATAATGCCGATTTCCGAACGAAAATTGGTACCTGGGGGTTTTTGACATGAGAAATTTGAATTTGTTCTTAATTTAGCTCTTACTTGTAGGGGGCGCTAGCCACATGTATATTCTCACTTTCAAAGGCTCATGACTTTTTGTACAACCTGTATTTACATTTTTGTTAAAAGAAATGGATTCATAGTCATTTTACGTAAAAGGTACTCTTGTTAGATGACGCTAGGAGCAACCGTTTTCGAAATATTTTAGTTTAAAATAATCCTCGATGCATACGCGTAGCCATAAGTATGCTAAGTAAAGACCGACACTGATAAATGACCGCCGTTCATATCGAAGTATCGGTCTTTACTTAGCTATATCACAGTTTGCTAACTATAAGTTGTGTAAATCTGTTCCAACTAAAACATTTTTACAATTAAATTTTAATTAGCCATATAAAGATCATATTTATAAAATATTAATAAACATTAAAATTTTCCTAACAGGAAGTTCTCTAAATTTTAATTTGAATTAAAAACCGAAAGTTAATATTGTAATTTTATATTGATAGTATAATGATATTGTGCAGATTTTAGTGCAATGGTATTTACCAGAAAAATAAAACTAACATGCCACCCACCACTGCCCAATCGGTGATCTCTAGAAAATACCTGACTTGTGACTCCTTTACGTCTACGAGGAGATAATCGAGTAGTCTCCCAAGCATGCCATCTATCATTTATTAATATTACCAGAAGGGCTACGTGATTTATAACGTCGCAGCGCAGGAGACGAGGCAAATTACAGTAATTTACTCGGGTTTATTGTTTTAAATTGGGGGTGGATTGAATAAAATTATCAGGGAAATACTATGGGGAAAACAGGTAAAAATAAAGACACGCGAAGGCTGGAATGATCGGAAATTGATGCTATTTTATATAACATTGTATTTAAAATAATAAGTTTATTTTCTGATCCAATAATTTTATGTGTATTATGTAAAACATGTTTTTTACCTAAAATAATGAAAAGCTGACTATTTTATTCGAAGTTTATAAACCTGAAGAAAAAATGGTCAAATTAAATTTGCCCGTTTGGGCGAAGGCGAATTTTAGATCGTATACTACCAATGAGAATAGAAAAGGAGAGAAAAGCAACCTCTATTCCGAGGCATGACAACATTTTAATCAATAATTTCAATATTTCAAAACATTTGCAAATAAAATACCAAGAACACGTCTACGATTCATCCAGGGTGTTAGAAATAATGTGCATTATTCTAACCAAAAAGTTTATAATAAATTATGTCCGAAAATCAATCGTTTTCGAATTAAATGCTTGCACTGACACGGTAATACATACTAGATGTAATTTCAACTCGGGTAAACATTACTTGCATTAATCTATGCAAGAAACTATCAAAAAAATTTCCCGACGTAGACGTTTTTTTCATTGCAAACTATTTTTTGCATATGATACTGCTTAAAATGAAATATAAAATATATACAGGGTGTTCCAAATCTATTTATAAACAAAATAACTTTCACTCCTGTACAAGATAAAAATATACCTTAGAACATAATGACTGATTTCTAGAAAACGTGAAATTTAGCTTTTTCGAGTCGGTATTTTTTATACATTTTTGATTTTTTTTACCTATTCTTTGGTTTATATCTTGGGTGATAAAAACATTATATGAGTTACCAAATTTTTTTAGTTTAAATTAAATATAAATATATGATAATAATAATAAAAATAATAATATAAAGATTTTATGAGGGAATGATAATAAGGGAATGATGAAATGAAACTAAATTGCCAAAAGCTTATAAACATAACGTACTTTCTTACGAAATGTAAATAGTACTTTATTACTACCGAAAACATATACAAATATGATATGATTATTAAATAAAAAGTGCTTACCTTAAGATAACTTTACATGAGGGAATTATTTTAAAAATGTAATATTTTAGAAACTTGTCAAATTTGTTTTAACAAAATATCTTTATAGACCAGGGTAAATATTTTTGGAAACGAAAAAAAAAATATAGTAGGATGAAAGTCATTGTAAAAGGTAAAAAATATAACAAAAGGTAAAAAATAAGTTCCAGGCGATTTGAGATCGGGAAGGTAGAGGGGGAAAAGGCTTTAAAAGGAAAAAAAGGTTTTTAATAATTTTTGGCAAAATTGCAATTCTCACACAAAAAAATTAAATGGCAATGTTGTAGGAAGTAAAAAGGTCTACACTATTCCATTTACATTTTTTATAACCTCAAAATTTATGTAAACATTTTAAATACCATATTTTAAATTTTTATTTCTATCTTTTATAAAAAAATATATATATTTTTATCTTTTATAAAAAAAAGGAAAAAATACAAAATTTGGCAAACACTTTACCTTATGTCCCAAACACCCTGTAATGTTTTGAAATTAAAATATTAATTTTTTCAGCTAATTTTGACTTAACATCGAAAAACTCCCTATTTTCAACTGAGAATTCCCGTGTCAGAATATAGGCTTTTTAAAAAAGTTGAATGGCCTTTTGTTCGCTAAAATCTCTACTTTTTGGTAGTGTAAAAACATATACATTACTTCGGTAAATTTTCTTGGAAAATGAATTTTCATTGGACTAATTTTGCCGGAAATCGACAAAAACCGTTTTTACCTTTAAAGACTCACGTCCTTTCACTTCCCGACCTGTTATTTATTTTTCCTTTTTATTTTCTTTTCATTTTCAATAGATATTAATCGTCTAATTCACCATTTTAATGTAAAGTTTTTACACCATTAGAAAGTCGAGATTTTAACAAACAAAACGACCACCAACTTTTTGGAAAACGCCGATATTTTGACACGTGAATTTTTGATTTAAAATAGGGGTACTTTTTCCATATTTAGTCAAAATAATGGTAGAAAATTATTATTTCCAACCCAAAAAATTATAATGTAATTGGAACATGCAATGGTAGGGTTTCACCAAATTATGTAAAAATGTAACGTCCTATACATTTTGCCAAATTTTGACCTTTGATAAATAATTCTCCAATAAAAATGTATAATACACTAAATTTTTAGTTGCGGTAAAGAAATTATGGGCCTATTTCAAGGCTAATTTTATGAAAAAAAAAAACGTTTATAGGTATAGGCTGTTATAAATACAAAGCGCACCATTGGGCTCTCCGAGACGGTAAGAGACATAGGGTTGGTTAAATTAAGGAAAACTTGCGCATGTTTATGTCTTATAATATTCCATTTTAAAAATGTTCAGGTGTTCCGGAATAATTTGGAAAAAAACCCAAAATTTTGAAAAAACAACCATCAATATGTGTTTCCAAACAAACATTTTTATGTCCACTCACCTTTTGATATTGTACTGGAAACAAATAAAATCTTGTATAAATACGGAGAAATCACACACATATGTTTATTTGTGCAATAAAAAAACTAAAATTATTTAATTATTAAATTAATGTTAAAAAAAACTCTATCCTTAATCATTTTCTTGCAGGTTAAAATTTTTGTTTTTTAACACTACATACGAATTTTTGCAATTTAGTTTACCAAATACTAAAATCAATGCAGGTGAATATCTATGATATTATTTTTGAAATAATAACAGGTTGTGAGTTTTCTCAGGTTCTAATTTAATAATTAATTCTTTTACAAAATAATACGATTTGTCAGTATTTAAAAACATGTTCTTAAAAATGTCTTATCTAAGGCCAAATACCAAAAAAAAAAAAATTAAAAAAAAACAAAAAGTAAGATAATGAGAAAGGAAATATATAAATATTTTAATTAAAAGGGTTAGAATCCGAAAAAAATTAGAACTAACCACCAATAACCAGATCTAACCAGAACTAACCACAAATTCCTTGGACCAAATACAACGGTCTAACGAAATTTACTTTAATCGAAAAGTTAATCTTTTGCGAGAAGGTGTCAAAGCTTTTTTTATTTGAGTTATTTTTAAATATTTTTAGGATATTTTTTAAGTAAATTTATTACGAACAGGTTTTTAGTGTAGAGAATCGAACTATGCTAATGTTTTTGTCGTAAAATGTAGAGAGCCACCTCTGATTCTATCCTAATGTTCAAAGTGTAATAACATTTTTCTACCTAGATATATTATTGTTTTAGCATGAAATTTTAATATTTTTGCACAAGAAAGGTATACTAGATAAGTATCGCTGCGAGCAACCGTTTTTAAGATTTGTTTAGATTAAGCATTCTATTCGATACCAAAGTTTGACATTGCATTTATTCACGCTTTTTCTAGGCCACCTAGTAATGTCCAAAGGTCCGTACAAAATGCTACCACAAATACTTTGGGCCAAAAATACAACGATCTAATGCAACTTATCTTAGTTAAAAGGTTACTGGTTTGCAGGTTACAGGGTGTAATCTTTTTATTTTTTTTACTTGGACACCCTGTATCTCGGAAACGATAAACTTTTTAATAAACGCAAATTAGGTTAAATCTTTGTATTTTGGCGTAAGGATATTGTAATAACTATTTGTACAGACCTTTTAGAGAAACCCGGATGGCGTAAATAAAGCGTAAAGAAATGCGAAGGAAGTTTTTTAGGTAAAATATAACGTTTAATCTAAAATGTTTCAGAATCGGCTGCTTCTAGCGATATTTATAAAATATTTCTTTTTCAGCCAAAAAATAAAAAAATAATAGGAATTATCTACTAGAATTAAAATATACCGAGGTAAAAAAAAGTAATGACACTTTGAATAAAAGCAAAGTACTGCAAGTGGTTCCCTTTACATTTAACAGCAAAAATATTAGCAGCTTTCGATTTCATACTGTGAAAAACCCCCTTTAACAATAAATAAAATTATTTAAAAATAACTAAGATAAAATTAAGACTTTGACACTCTGTATCTCGCAAATGATACTACAGACCTTTTAGAGACACCCTGTATACATTTTTTATGTTGAGTGGTTGTCGTAAATGATATACCAAAGTTAAAATTATTATTTTTTAAATTTACATCGTGTGTTAAAAAAAAAACACACAAAAATATTAAAATAATAACACCCTGTAAATAGAATATTCAACCAAGAAGAGGACATGTTTAATGTTTATTGAAGTAAGTTTAACTTAAACACCCTGTAGTTTTAAAAGTAGGCCGTTAGGACCTATTGTTATATGATGCTTTTTCTTATTTTTCATTGGAGAATTTTCCCTTTAAGTTTCCCAGAAATCTAGCTGACCACTCTGTATAAAGCGGATGCTACAAACCAATACCAAAACATAAGTAATTATTGCTTTTTTAATATTAAGAATTTACCCTCTAAACTGACTCTATTCTCATTTAATATTTATTATACAGCCGAAACCACCCCAAAACATAATAAATATAATTTTCCCCGAAAGATGAGAAAGCTAAAAAGCTTATTCAATGTATTTTTAATGTTATATATCTCAGAAGGAAGATGATGCCATAAAAATGGCACCTTAGCCATTAAGGCCGGTGATTTGAAGTAACATTTTGCGAGGGAAAATGTGAATGGATTTAATGATTTTATTAAAAATTTTTGGAGGTTAAATTTTGTTCGTACAACGTTTTTACTCTGTCCATAAATCTTGTGAAATATGAGGAAATGTCAATACTGAAAAACTGCTGAATAATTATTCTTTAAAAGTTGCTTTAAAGATTTTAATAAACCAAAATTATTTTTGCGTTACTAAGAATATGAACTATTATCTTTCTGATGACCATTAACAAAGTGCTGTTTCTTTTTAATCACCCAGTTCATAATTATGCATTTGTGCATTTGGGAATATGAAGAAAATTGTATGTACTTTTATTAACTTGGGTTGTAACTATCTATCTATCTATGTAACGGAATCTTTGAGCCTAATTTTAACCAACTTCCAGCTATTCGATTTCTTTGAAACTTTGCATACGTGTCAAGGACCGATGAAGATGCAATAATTTAAAAACAGTATCCCGTTATCTTTTTTTGAATCGCCAGGAAAAAAAATTCCATTATATTATAAAAACAACACCTAGGATGCCATCTGTTGGCAACATTTCAAACTTTGCTATTAAATGAAGAAGAAATTTTTTAGTTTTTACACAATTTGGTTAGTTGCACCATTGGTGTTCAATTTTTATGAACAATAAAAATATAGGGTTAGTTGCACCATTGGTGTTCAATTTTTATGAACAATAACAGTTAATAAATGCCGTTAACACGCTTTTATTAACTTGGGTTGTAACTATCTGGCTATGTAACGGAATCTTTGAGCCTAATTTTAACCAACTTCCAGCTATTCGATTTCTTTGAAACTTTGCACACGTATTAAGGAAACATGACAATGCAATAATCTGCAAACAGTATCCCGTTATCTTTTTTGGATCGCCGGAAAAAAAATTCCATTATATTATAAAAACAACACCTAGGTTGCCATCTGTTGGCAACATTTCAAACTTTGCTATTAAATGAAGAAGACATTTTTAGTGGGTTGCAATATATTGGCAACGGTCCAAACATTGCCTGGATTGCCATCTGTTGGCAAAATTTCAAACTTGCTACTTAATGAAGAAGAAATTTTTAGTGAGTTGCAATCTGTTGGAAAAATTTTAAAATTTGCCACTCTTGTTCATTAAAAAAATTTTTCGCCATTTTGTCAAGAGTAGCAGAAACTAAAAATGAAAAATAATTAATAGTTTAAAAAACTAAAAAAACACGCTTTTATATGCAACCGAACTAAAAATTAGAAAATAATTTTTCATTAAAAAAAATATTGTCATTTCATAGTAAAAAGCGTGGGGTGATAAATATATTAAATGTTATAATTATTATATTTGCAAATATCTATGATGGAAAAGTTATGAAAAATAGTAAAATGCACCCCACGCTTTTTACTATGAAATGACAATATTTTTTTAATGAAAAATTATTTTCTAATTTTTAGTTCGGTTGCATATAAAAGCGTGTTTTTAGTTTTTTAAACTTAGAAACATACAAAATAATGCATGGACACTACACTTGCAATATCGACTTCTTTCTCCGTAATACCAACCCCCACCTACGGGGCATTCCTCTCGAGGCTCACCACTGCTTAGTCACAGGCCATGCAGAAAGAACTTCTCGTGAACCTAATCGTACAATGATGGAACGACTCTGAAGAAATTGTTTCCTGCCCTGTGAACGTCTTTAAGAATAGACTAGACAATTACTTAAGTAATATGTAAATAGTGACTGTAGTAGTATGACTGTAACAATGTAATTGTGAATCGTGATTGTATCGTGCGATTTTAACATACTTCATTGGCGCGTGAACAGAAGTGACAGTTCATCTGGTTCTACCGCCTACCGTCTGAACCTATAATACAATAATAACACATATGCATCAGTTAAAGGAACAAATAAAGTAAAACATTTAGTACCGAAATATGTTTCAAAAGTTGATATAATATTTTAGACGCAGATACCAAAATTTTAAAATATCGAAAATGTAAAGCCCGCCAATTACTTAGAATCTTTTTATGCGCTTACTATTTAAATGTGTGTTAATTTTTATTAAAAATATATTTTTATAACTTTTTGTAAGCTCATTTGGGCCAAACTCGGAAGCCCAAATAAAAAAACAATCCTTTACCTTTGTTTTTTAAAGAGACTCTTAATAAACCAAATAGTAGAGTCTATAAAAACTGTAAATACCAGAAAAAAAACATAATTTTGTTTTTTTAAATTTCAACGTTAAAATATGGACTTGTCCGATTTTTGGCACAAAGTCTTCAATTTAAAGTGTAAAAAAGGCGTTGCGATTTTTAAAAAAGTTAATTTTTTAAACACTTTGTGTAATGTAGTACTTTATCATCGTGTTGACGATTAAAAAAAAACAGCGGCAAATTAGACCGAAAAGGACCAGAACCAAGAAGAAAAAACCAACCAAAAAACAGCATTTATTTAACGTTTAAAAAAATAGTTTATTTACCAAAGTTATATTAATATAAAATGTAAACAAAATAAAAAGTAAACATATTTATCGATATTTTATGCTTAAGATAACAAAGAACATATTGACCAAACAAGGAAAGGGAATAAGACATTTCTTAGGTTGGACTATATGAAATGTAAATAGCTTCCGGTTCCAGAGAAGACCCTTTTCCTCCTTCCGGCTAAGCCTCAAAAATAAGTAACTAGGGATTTCTCTACGTTGTTGTTCTTGTTATCACTTTATTGGAAAGGATGGGATTATGCAAATGTTAAATCCATGTAAGCTAGAGCTAAGTTATTTTTTAACCGCGTGACCCAAATAGATAAGATTTTTCCTTTTTTAGTTTTATTACTGTGTTTAAATAAAATTTTAGAACGTTTTTCTTTTATTTAAGCAATCATTAAAAGGGTGTTACAAAATGTTGCTAAGAAAATGTAGTAATGGATTCTACATCTGTAAATGTGAAATAAATTTACAAAAAAGTGGTTTTAAAATAGGCCGTTTCTGCTTGACGGCTAGTATGTTTAATATAAAGATATAAAAATGTTTTTTCTAAAAAAGAACTTAATTTGTATGTCTTAGGGTTATTATAATTATGTTTGAACTGCCCGTCTATGGCTGTTTTCAATTAAATATAGCGCGATAGTGATGTAGCATTCAGCAACGTTTAATGGTGGTATTGGCGTTGCTGGAGAATATTGAAATGTAGATCATAATAACTAGAGTATCTCATCGGAAGACTTGCACGACTGTATCAGCTTAAATCAAGATATTAGAAGTATTCTTTGGTGGTCGAAAATATCACAATATACACATTAGTTGCGATAGGTATAAAAACAACAGATTGGGGAAAATCATATCATTGTTTATGGTTATCTTTATTCCAAATACAATCGTCAATAATACCAGAGATTGACAGTTTTGGTTACCGATTTAGTACCAGTTGGATCAAATGGAACTGCTATGATTTGGGAGGACTGGACGAAATGTTTATTTTACCAAACAGGAACTAAAACGTCCTTAGAGACAGAGATTTTTTCTATTTCACTTAAATAAATTTGATAGATCAAAAAACAGTTTTATCTAAAAGAAAAACTGTCGGTCTTTGGTGAAATTGACCCAAATATTTGGAATAAAGTTAACCAGCAACAAAAATATGTGTTTTTACAATGCGTCTTTTTATACATATATTATTGCAATAAATGGTGTTATTTGATAGCAATTCGTTGGCTACATGCCTCAATCTAGAAAAAAATGGGACATTTTCGGTGTTGGTCCCGGGGTATAGTGAGCTGACCCTGTTCAGCCCTATAAATTCGACGTCTCGGTGGCAAATCTGCCACCGTTGTCAAGATAAAATTAAGTAAAGAAATTCAAAGTTAACTAATATTTAAGTATATAATTTATTATTAAATTGAACTTAATTTAATCTTGACAACGGTGGCAGATTTGCCACCAAAAGATCCTTCAACAACGCAAGTTATCGCAGGTATCACCATAAACATTGCCGAATACTATTATTACCAGTGCACTATATTTAATCAAAAAATAGCAAAAGGCGGGCAGATTTTACATGGTAAAAAACAAATTGTTATTACATTATAACAAACATATTTTGCTTTAGGCATTATATTAAAAAAAAATTACTAACCAAATTATTTAGTAAATTTAATTTTATTGGTTTTTTATTATTATTTTTAAGACAATAAACTGCTAGTTTACAAAAAATAATAACAACCAGAGCTTCTATTTAACGTTTCATCGCAGGCATGGTCAATGTTGATAATAATATCTTTTCTGAAAAATTAACTGATTCAATTTTATCTGACTATTATTTAAGGTATTTTTATTTAAGTTTCTGATTTGTTGGCACATACAGATTTCGTTTACGAAACCGTAATAAAACTTAAAATATTTTTTGCCTTCTAATTTTCAAATTGAAATTTACAAAAGGTCTATTCTACATTTTGTTGCATTGATTTTCTATCTGGCCTGAAGGTTGCATGAAAAATATTACATTTTTCGCACATATAGAAATTTATATTTTTAATTTTTGAAAGAATAAGGAAAACGGTTAACTTTTTATTTAAGTTAACTAATAGCTTCTTAAAGTAGTTAATTTACAGTAATACTTTATGCACTGTGTCCCGGAATAGGTGTTGCAAAAGGACCAAGGGACCAAAAATTTTGATATTTTATCTCAGCAGCGTTTTGAAAAAACTGGACCTATGGTCTAAAACTAAGAAATGCTAAATTTTACTTTAATCGGTAAAATACAGGGTAAACTATAACTAATAATATTAAAAATGACCAATAGCAAACTATTTTGATTTTTAAAAAATAGAACAAAACTGTATGGGACAAAGTTGTGGAAAATGGTAGCAAATCCCCAAATATCTAAACAACCGAAAGCCTGCCAAGCTACGTTCAAGCAAAGGAACTGACTACAGTGCCAGGTGTAATATTACACGAACCACTTAGTCTTACTTTGGACCCCTCCATAACACAAAACCTATTTCACTAAAAAACACATGAAACTACGTGTGTTTATTTATATCCATAAGAACAACTAAGATCCCAAATTTTATAAAGCTAGCTCAAACAGTTATCAAGATAAAAAAGTCCAGAAGTCGTCAATTTTCCACTAACTGACTGACTGGCTGACATATAAATCAAAACCTAACCCACTTCCTGATGACCTAGAAAGATGAAATTAGCACTTCAGCTCGGCAATTGTGTGTAAGAGCATAAAAATAAATCTAAAAATTTAAAAAGTTAAAAAATAGGGCAATGGGCACTTATATTTCTAATAACGTTCAAGAAAATGTAGTCATAGCATAAAAAGAAAACTATGCAACGCAATAAAAAATATTAAATCTAAATACCTGCCTAGAGTTGTTTACAAAAAATAATGATATCCTACAAAAACTTAAATGTAAAACGTGCTTAAGTTCAATACTAAAACTATGTTTAGCTGTGGGCTTCGCCGCAAAAAGAATGGAGATAAAATGACATATGTAATGAAAACTGGCTAAGTCAAATCCAATCTGCTTTAAGATCTCACATTTTTAAATTACAGCAATTGTTATAGATAAACAAAAAAATAGAGTTTTTGTACTTGTTTTTATTGTTATTTTGTTTCTAGAAATACATATTTGGATTTTGTACAGAACTTCGCACTCATTTAGATCTCCATTCTTTTTGGCAGTAAGCTCACATTCAAGCATAATTTTAGTATTGAACTTGGCACACCTTTTCTACATTTATGTTTTGGTGGGATAAAAGTATACCTTACTTCTTCTTATAGTACTTGTTTTTAATTATTATTATTTTGTTACATTTGGCGTAAAAAAATATATTTAGCGACGGTAAGGAGATTACTAAGTAGATATTTCGCATATGGACGACCTTTTGTGGTATCTTGTTATTTTTTAATTTGCTTGTTAATACCAAGTATTAAAAAACGGCTAATTTGTGGTGTACTAATATTGACTAAAACATTTTTGTTTATTTAAATCTCTTAACGTAAACTCCCACTTAAAATACAATTCTCTTCATTATTTACTTATAAATTAAAAAAATAATAATAATAAAAGCACTGAACTCCTGATATATTTATTTATATTTATAGTGTTCATCCGCTGGGTATATTTTAACCTAAAGTAAAATTATGTATTTTTTAGTTTGATCATCCGAGAGCAGTTTTCTCAAAATGCAGTTCAATAATTATTGGTCCGTTTGTCTCCTTGTAACTCCTTTTCTGGGACACAATATAATATGTCGGTTATAGCCCAAAGACGTGTTACTACTTTTAATTAACTTGATGCTTTTTATTGATGGTTATGTATTAAGAAAACAGGAACTAAAAATTTTATTTTCTTTCCTTATGAAAAAATTTACGTCGACGGTTGTTTTTTATTTTTGTAAGAAAGACTTTTGCCTAAGTAAATATAACACCCTCTAAAAACCACCTGCTATAACTTCATTGTTTGTCTCATTCCTCGTAACGGGAAAATCCTAAATATATATAAAAAATAATTGTATTTCTAATTGAATTTTACCTCCAAGGGAGAAATTTAATTAAATTTTGAAAATAATGAATAAATTTAAATAAATAGAACCAAATAACTTTGAAAATCCATTGCCTCAAAAGAGCTCTTAATTTTATTTTATTGTTCAAATAAACGTATCCATCATTTATTCAGGTATTTAAATTAAATTAAAATAAGTTACTCACAAAAATAAAATAAAATAAAATAAATAAATAAATTAAAACTTCCAAAGTTTTATTATTAGGTTTACTTGTTAAGTATAAACAGGGAAAATTATTGCTCAGGACAAACAATGTGGATTTCCTAACGATGTAAAAATAACATTGTAAAAAAGAAAAAAGTTAATTTAAAAAACGGGGGATAATAGAGCATATAATCAAATCTGGTATGCCTTAACAACCTCCAACAACGTGTGTAATGAAAAACTAAATAAATCATGTCTTAAAAACAAATTATAATAAAAAACTATACTGCAAATTTATAAATGGAATACAAATATTACAAAATATACGTATGATTAAGTTAAACCACTTTTTGTTATTCGTGCCGCACTGCTACCCGTCCCTATAAATTGCGTCCCACTGGTGACAGCGAGCAAGCTAACGCGCGACTACAAACCTAAATCACCATCTGTGCGCATTGTCTAGATGTAAATGTGGTCTTAGGAGAAATTTGTTATTTTTAGTGGGATTTTGGTTAATTAGTCCTTATTATATAATTACCTTATACTATGGTCAGTCAATAGAGAGTTATTGCACAGTGAAATAAGGCTAGGCACTAATAATACCGGCCTTATTTAGACATCTGAGCTTGCGCAGATGCATGGTAGGATAAGGAGTACCTTAATAAGTATAGTGCCTGGCTTTATTTATGTCGGTTTTAGGTCGTGCCATATTTTGGTCTTATATTAACTTCGGAACTGTTCGTCTAACCGAACGGCTGCCGACCACAAAATAAAAAAGTTTTTGGAAGTAAAAATACATAAAACCTTGCTTTTTCAAATGTATTTCTGTAATTCTGTTACACAAAACCCTTTAACACAAAATAATATAAGAAAATCTACTAAAATTGTTTCCCCTTTTTTTAGGTTAATTGTAGTGTCAACATGATTTGAAATAACTCTAAATTATGGGTACAAGCACTATTTAAATAAGGCCGGTATTAAATATAATAATTCTTGAGCTAAATAAGACAACTTGCAATAATTCTCAATTGTTTGTCCTTTGCTCCGGAATTGCCTGAAATACAGGGCGTTAAAGTTTAAAAAAATCGATATTTTATAAATATATTAAATACCCCTTAATCAACTGGGTTCAAATCAGATTAGAATCAGAGAAACATTTTGGTGTATTTGTTTAATGAAATCAAGTGCTTGTAAAGTTTTACCTAGATTAACTTTATTGGATCCAGTAGCGTCTCAGTGGGCACAACAGCCAATATTATTGAGAGAAAAATGTTCGCCACTGGCTTTATATGAAGTTTGTAAGATTTTTTTCTATAAAGCAAATAAAAGATACAAATTTTTAGTGTTGTACATTTTTTTGAATGTGGTTTCGTATTTAAGATATTTATAAAATACCGACTTTTAAAAAATAATTAACGCCTTGTATTTCAGAAACGAAGCAACTCCGGACAGAAACTTTTTTCATAAAATGACATAGGAAATCACCCTTTTAGTAAGTTTTCTAACCTAGTTAAAAAATACTTTAAATTTCAATTTGGAAACAAGTTTTTTAGGCCACGCTGTACATCTAACCTACAAATATTTTTGTGAAAATGTATTTTCTTATTAAGCAGGTTTTTATGAAGAAGGCACTTTTTTCGAGTTGTTAAATAAAAATTTTCTTATTTGGTAAGAACTTCCGAAAACACACTGTATAATATAAATAAAGTAATTATTACTTTATAGCCAAGTGGCAAGACTGTCTCTAATATGCATAACCTCGAAGGCACGTGTAATGCATCTGTCAAGGATATACCTAGTACAATTCTAAACTATGAAGTTACCCTACTTTAACGTCAAATTTTAAATTATCTACTAGAGAGTAAAAATTCCAATTTAATATAAACGTAAGTTTTACGGTAATTTGGACTAATAAACGGCGTAAAAAATAACTTTGAGATCAGTCAAGTAAGTTTCAATTTAAAAAATCAAGTTCTACTTAAAAATATTTAAATAATTTGCCAGTTAAATACTTACCGGTTGAATTTTAAAAATAGATATCTCCTTTTTAGAAATATTTCCTATTTAGCAGTTTGAAGCAAGGCAGTATTTACTTTATTTCACATTTAATACAATAAAAGATCCATTTTAATGCACATAATCATCAAAATATTGTCTTTTGACAATTTTTCGAACGTCGTTGTTAACCTAGCATAACACGTCAAATTTAGAAAAGTTAAAATTTAATAAAGATGCCCATGAAAGCTGTGTTGCAAAATGACATTTCGTAAATTCCTACTCAAAATGTAAAATGGATTATTTACTATGTTTTATACAAATAAATACATTTTAAACTTAGAAATTCTTGAAATTTTTAATAATTACACATATAAGGTTTTAAATATACACCATTTAAGTAATGTTATGTGTTGTGGTGTATTATTTAGTGAATAAATATGTCAAATTTACAAATACAAATAATACCCATGTAAAAGAAAAAGAAAATAACAAAAAAGAACCGTGATAACCAGGTAACATTTTAATAGTTTAAATAGATTTAGGCTCTCTTTAATTACGCTTTAAAAGTCATAAATCCAAAAGTCGTCATATTATCTGTGAAAAGAAATGGGATGAATTCCACTACATATTGATATATCTGGCAACACTGTTTCATCTTGGTTTCATTTGATCTCGATCGATATGAGCGCCCCCTATTGTTTTCTAATAGAAATGCTGTAATTTAAACCCGTTTTTCAAAATAGTCCCGTTGTCGTTTACACACCTTCCTCTAGGTCACCATACAAAAGTAATATTTTCAGCGCCTGGGACAAAAAAAGTAAGAGTAAAAAAAGAAAAATATGCTTAGTGGGAAATATTAGGATTTATTTATAAAAAAGTAACTAATTTATGACAAAATATTTTAAAAACTAGGTTAGTGTATTGACATTAAAAGTAATTGTGCAATTTGAGCAATTAGCAAAAGAAATTGGAGGAATAATACTTGAATTAACAGTTTTTAAATTTGTTGTTGGGGTATCGTTATCACCTTTAACTACGTTAATATTCATATTTTTCACTGTTACTTCATTAGAGGAAATATTGGTAGGAATTTCGTGTAAAATCTTCTTTGAAATTTCCACCTTATTACTATAGGATTCAGCAATATATCCCTCCGCAACAGAAGAAGACTTCCAACCTCCATGCCTTTTTAAGTCCAAAATATCGACATCCGAAGCATTGGCAAGGAACGTAGTTGACGTTCTTCTAAAAGAATGGCCAGTGTATCTACTGATGTCTTCAAGCTTCAAAAACTTCGCAATTTCTTTAGGTACATTTGAAATAGTGTGCTTTCCAATTACTTGATTAACACATTTACCTCTTTCATAACGATACAATAAGCGCTCATCTAGAGCATTCCTTGGTCTCAGCTTAATATATTCCTGTAGAAATCTGACATAAGGAACTGAGCCTTCATCGTTGGTTTACTACAAAGTTTACTTTTAACTTTATTTTTAGACTCCACTATTTTGCTCATAGCCACGTCATTTCTTATTTCTACATCACTTGGCTTCATTCTGTATATTTGCGTCTGTCCGGCATGCCGCCATCGTATATGGCTATTACTTTACATGCTAACGATCAGGCGCGTTAAGTAAAAACTTTATGACTTTCTTCTTGCGACTTCTCGCCTCTAACCATCGTTTTTCCTTTTAATAAAAGCAACTGGTTTCTTGAACTCGAAATATCTTGATTTTTGTTTGCGGAAATTGTCAACTTGAGCATGGAAATATACGAGACCAGAGGGATGGTGGCGATAAAGACTCGGATTTTCTGAAAATACGCCAACATCACATTCTCGTCAATCCGCCCCACATTTCGTCAGCGAAGCCATTCAGAAAACGATTTATATGTTTGATGGTAACCTTTCTTAGATTTGTGTTCCAGTAGTAGCAGTAGGTCAGCTGCCTTTTGGATGCCATTTTCATATTCATTTAACCAAAAGGAATCCCCCACAAAAGGTTTAAAAGCGTTATTAGCATGATGTCAATTTTGTTACTGGCCCAGGGCCTAACTTATCCTTATAAAAAACTGTTCATTAAAATGTATGCATAATTTAATTTTTTTCGCTTTTTAAGAAAGTACTACGCATGAATTTTAAACTTATTAAAGTCTTTTAAAACTGCAAAATTCAATCCAATTTACCAAGAATTTGCAATTCTCTAAAAATTTATTCATAGCTTTCAGAATTCAATTAGTTTAAGCAACTTGTTAGCAGTTTCAAAGTTGTCGTGTTTTCCTATACTTGAGTCGTTCTAAAACCCGATAAGGCAGCGACGCAGTCACCTCTCTGCAAGTGCAACACCAATATGAGCCGAATTATGTTTTGTCTGCACGCATTTGGTGGTTAATGCCTTTTTACAGTGGCGCCGACACACTTATTAACTTGCTTATTTACAAATAAAAAATACGTTTCTTTTTTGTTAATATTTTTTATTTTTTGCTATCTACAATTCAGGTTAAGAAACACAGTGTTACCACATGGTCAATCAGCTGAAAAGAATGGTGCCATTGTACATTTTTCTTTATTCCAGAATTTTTAACGAAATCTAAAAATTAATAAAATAAAAGTTTTAAATTTTTTCAGATGAATATTACTTGAGCCGCTTTTCTCTTTAAATTTTTTGACGTACATATGTGTTCTTGAGAAAATGAGATAACGGTTAAGAAGTAAATTTTGTTATAAAAATGTGTCCACTAAAATATTAAAATTGACGTCTTTTTGAATTTTAGTGAAAACTTTAAAGGAATACAAAAATATAAATCTGATCGCACCATCTCGGTTTTAATTTTTAAAAAAATTACACCTATCCGAAGCACTAAGATTTGGATGCTCAAATTTTAAAAACTATAGGAAAAGGACATATTAAATGTGGTATTTTCTTTTGATGGTCACACAATATAAAGGATGTTTAATTAAAAAAATACCATTTTATTATCGAGCAACAAGCGGCTATATTTTTTACGGCTTTTAAGAAGACTTTTAACTGGTGATAAAATTTTCAGGTATGATCAATTAAAAAAAACAATATTGTGATTTTACTCAATAACGAGTTGAAAGTGTCTGTGCCAAATTGACAAAATTTAAGAAACACTTTGTATCTTCAAAACAAATAAGGTTAGCCATGATTAACTAAAACTACAAAAATCTAAACCGAGATTGCGCAATCAGATGTAATCTATCTATTTTAGTTTTTGCTATACCCTGCAAAGTGAACGAAAAGACGCCACCCTGAATGCTCTGTATATTGCCCATTAATTTTTTTATCTTTGGACAAGTCCACGAAGACTGAAAGCCTAAATACTAACGTATCGTGGGTGTCTTAAGCGAGGTAACAGGAAGTTTGTTAACACGGAACTTAAAGATTTGGAGGAGAAGGAAAGACCTTCGCTGGCACCCAGGTTTCACATTCTAGAAACTCTAGGAATAAAAGAACGAACGGAGTGGGAAGTCGAGGTCCGTCCAGTTGAACCGTATAGATGCATACGTGCAGCACCCTGAGTTTTTCTGTTGGAAGTTGCAGGTGGAGGGACTCTACTGGATAATTCCTCAGAGCAGAAGCCGTGAAAGTATCTGAATAGGAGCGATAGATCCCCAAAGCCCGACGATGGGTAAGAAACAGAAAGTGAAGTAAGTAAAGAACCAATAATAAGACCAGCAGCTCTTCTTTGAATGGAATCAAAATGTTGAGGTTTGGGACGCCACACTATGAACGATGGACTAGAAAATCATCCTAAAATCAAATAACTTTTGAACAAAATGTCGTAGAAAAATTTCACTATCACACACTATCATTTGAACGGTAAAGTCATGTAGAATACAAGGAAAATTGTAAGAAAAACATAATCCTGACTCTAAAAGTTCAAAATAATGCATTGAAAATATAAAACATGATAATAATCTAGTCGCAATAGACTATTCTTAATCTTACTTCTGGCCTTCTTTTTATATTTATGTAATATTTTTTTACATAAAAAATTTACTTGGTTCCTTGGTGGTTCAATTATACAGTGAGGATATTAAAAGTCCTCCCCCCTTTATCTGGGGGGACAAGATATTAGGATCGAGTAAAAAGGTGTCACTTACACACTTCTTTTGGCATAAAGTGATTTCGGTAACGTGACCTACTGCCAAGGGTACACTAGAAACTTTTTTCTTCCCAAATGGAAAGGGGAATTATGTAGCACCTCGTTTTGAAGGCCTTTTAATTTTTTATTTAAAATCGTTTTATGTTTTAAAATCGGTAAATTCGTTCTAGAGTTAAAAGAGTTTGAAATTTAGCTCCAATTTGTACATACAGTGCGGTTTTTAAAAGTTCTTTCCTTATGACTTTTGAACAGGATAAGATATTGAGGTCGGGTAAAATTTGGGTAAAAAGGTATCACTTATACAACTTTTTGCATTAAAATATTTTTTGTTACGTGACCTCATGTCAAGGGGACAGCAGCAACTTTTTAATTCCAAATGAAAAGAGGGCTCATGAAGCACCTCGTTTTACATGCCCTTTAATTCTCTATTTAACGACACTTTGTTTTTTAAAATTACAAGCCAATTCCATTAAAATCGCATTATTTTTTCACTATTCAAGCCAAATTTTAAACGGTTTTAAGTCTGGAACGACTAAACCGATTTTCCATAACAAAGTATGGTTAAGTAGAGAATCAAAAGGCCTTTAAAACAATGCGCTTTATGGCTCTCCTTCCATTAAAAAAGTGTTTAATGCCCCCTTAGCACTAGGCGACGTGACCGGAATCATTTGTATGCCAAAAAGTAGTTTAAGTGACACCTATTTACCCAAATTTTACCCGATCCCTATATCTTGTTTCATTCAAAAGATTAAGAGGGAAGGACTTTTAATATTCTTACTGTAGATATTCATATAAAAAAACTCACATAAAATTGGGATTTTATACGAAATCTATTCATGAATGCCATGAGTATAGTTATTTAATAATTAAAAATAACTACAACTACTTTTAATGTAATATTCAAGGTCAGTTAATATTTATACTGGGAATAGGTTGCGACACATCCTCAACTTTTAGGCGGTTCGAGGTCGGACACGCACGGAAAAGCACTTCACGGAGACAAGTTGGCAAGACTGGGTAAAATCAAAGCTGATGATTAATCCATTGGCATCTAGAATTTGCGAATTTCACTTTTCATTCTTTTGAAAGTAATACCTATTTGTTAAAAGATGTAATTCCAAATGTTTTTTAATTTAAAGTAAAATAATTTACAACTTAATATTAATTAAAAACTGTTGTGTAAACGCTTATTCTAATAATACAATAAACTGTATATCTACGGCACTGAACAATACGGCCGAAAATGGGAAATGTGACGTAATCACAAGTCAAAGCAATATGGCCGAATGTCGCGACTTTATATAGACCGACTCTGGTAATATTTTGAATTTTAGAGTCAATATTTAGTTTTTTCTAATTTTTGCTGTATTCTACATGACCTTACCTTTCAAATGATACCCGATGAATTTTTATGACATTTCGTTCAAAAGTTATTTCATTTTCGAAAGTTTTCCACTGTTCGTACATAGTGCGCCATTTCCCATTATAACGAATGTCTATTATCCATCAGATATGTTAAAATTTGCAAAGTTTTACTGAAATTTCTACCAAATTTATAAATTCTACTTTCAAATTTAATTTTTATTTGTTTTAAATTTAAAATTCCCTAATCTACCTCTATGTAAATATTTAATTTTAATTTTACGGCGGTAATTAAAAAATTCTGCTTCCGAAGAAAATTATCATTTAATATTTTATAATTATTATTAAGTGCAACTGCAGCGTAGTAGTTTAAATATCATTTTAGAAAGGAATTAAGTGGGTTTAGTCATGGTTTATTGTGACAAATTAAAATTATTGCGGGAGTTAAAATTAAACGAACGATGAACTCATTAAAATTATAGACAATCTTAACTAACCATCATATTTATTAAGGCGGCCCTTAGACCTGCAATAACATTGCACGATATCTTTTATTGTGCAATAAGATTGAATGACGCATTGAATCCAATGGTTCAATTATATTGCACAAAAATAGGAACTTTGCAATATTTTCGCGTTCAGTCAGACAATAGTTTGATTTCATAGTATTGCACAATACTGACCTTACAAGATGCAATAAAACAGTATTGTGCAATAAAATTTAAACTCACTCAAACTTGTTAAATTATTGTGCGATTTTTATTATTGGAGTTATAGAGAAACTCAAAGCTCATTTCGAAAAATTCCTAAATATCGAGTTTAATTACAATATTCAAAATGCATTAAATATTATCAAAATTATTTAAAAATATTTTTTGAAGTTTGACGCCCTTTTAGTTAATATTAACTTCTGTACTAAGATAAGCTTAGTAAATATTTTACAGTCTATTTGATTTCTGGAAGTTTAAATTTAAACAAAATAGTATTTAGCTTTTCTTCAGAATAAAAAGTTTATAAACATTTAATTATATATTTATAAATAGTTATGGCTAGACATTTTTTACTAATTTTATTTTTTTATCTGGTTATGATACCTAACAGGTGTATCTTTTACCAGTTAATTAAAAGTAATGTCAAAGTTACAATTGCCAGTCAGTTTAAATAAAAGTTTTTTTTACATTTTAGTTCGATCCACAGTATTTTTTTGATAAAAAATTTATCACTTTTGAGACGAGACCATATGCTCAGTCCTGGCAGCCTTCTTAAGAATTAATTGTATTGGAGTTTGATAAAACAATTTCGACCGGAAGCTTATAAACCTTTGTTAAGAGTTTGAAACCTTCTCAGTATAGTAGGTAATTTTTTTAATTAATATATTACTTTTAAAGTAATTTTAACTTTTATTATTCAGAGTGTCCCACCGGGAACTGCCGCAACTGATTACTCGAAAAGAACCCTTTGAGGATTTTTAAAAATTTGATAATATTGTAAAGTCAGTGGGGGACATACAACTCAAATATTTTTAACAACTCTACCACTTTTGGTGATACCGAAAACTCTATAATATATTATTTATTTTTAGATCCTACGTAGAATTCTAAACATAATTTAGGTTTAATGTTCTATACCTAAATCCAACCCTTTTTGACTTATTTTAAATTTTATGTCAAGATTACGTTTGTAAGCCATTACATAACCATTTTTCTTTTCTAAATATAAGCCTCTAATATGAGTTAGGTTAGGTTTCTCGTAGAGAAAGAACTATTTCAGTAGACTGTATTAATATTTTCACAATTTATAAATACAGAGTTGTCAAAAATAATCAATAAAAATTATTTCGACAAAAACCTTAAAGGTCAGTTTTTAAAATGAAAACCCCCATCTTTTTACCTTATCCTATTAAGCATCAAAATAATGATAAGTTTGTAGAAGAATGTCTATTTCAAAAATTTATAGTTTTTAAAATATTAAGAATTTAATAGATATTTATCTATTCTAACAATGATTTTAAGTACCTACGGCTTAGTTTGGCTTCTAGTTGGCCTTGGCAACAAAATGTAACGTTACAGCCAACTATTCCGTACCTACCCGTACTTAAATGAATTGGTAAATAGATAAATATTAAATCGTTAATATTTTAAAAACTATGAATTTTTTGAATAGACATCCTTTTACAAACTTACCCTTATTTTAAATGCCTAATAGGATAAGGTACTAGAAGATAGAGGTTTCCATTTAGAAAAATTGACTTTTAAGGTATTTGTCGTTATAATTTTTTACGTATATTTTTGACCCTCTGTATTTATTAATCGTGAGAATATCGATACAGTCTGCTAAAGAAGTTCTTTCTTTACAAGGAACCCAACTCATATTAAAGGCTTTTCTTTAGAAGAAATTGATGGTTATGTAATGGCTTGCAAACGTCATTTTTAACATAAAATTTAAAATAACTCAAAAACGGTTGAACTTAGGTATAGAAAATTATACATAAATTATGTTTAAAATTTTACGCAAGATCTAAAAAATAAATAATATATAGGGTATTTCATTTAAAATAAGGAAGTTGAAATTAACTTTCGGTATAACCGGAAGTGGTAGGGCTATCAAAACTTTTAGTTGTATGTCCCCCACTGATTTTATAATGTTTTTAAACATTTTCCAAAGTGTACTTTTCGAGAAATCGATCGCAGCAGTTGCCAGTGGGACACCCTGTATTAGGCAAGGACAGAATAGTTCTTCATAGTATATAAAAAGTTTAATTTTCTTAAAATGTGTTTAAAACTTTTATTCTGAAGAAAAGCCAAATATTATTTTTTTTAAGTTTAGTTACTTTGCAATGCTGTACCTTTGCAATTCTCAAAGCACTTTGTCCCTAAAAACACATCCCCTAAAACGATTTGTTTACAGCAAATATTTTAACCAATCTAAAACATATTACTGGGTTTCGAATATCCTATACGTTTCACTAAAAGCGAAGAATATATTTGGGACAAAATCCCAAGAGGACTCATTAACCGCCTTTTCATCTGAAAATTTGTGTCTATAAGTATGTTCTTACAAGCAGGAAATTCTAAAGCCACCAGTTTTTCCGCCAACATTTCCTCTAAGATGTGAAAGGTTAGCAAAGCGTTACGGTATACTCTTGTAAGCTGCCTTTCAGCTTTGTTCTGCTTAGTAAATTATTACAAAAAGGTAAATAAATTTCTTTTAAAGGGTTAATTAAATGTAAATTAATTATAATAGCGATTTCTTGGATAAATTTACAGCAGTATTTATGGCTTGTTGGGGGCAGATAAGTATTTTTTTTACGCGCAGATAATAATTTGTTTACAAACTTGCAAAAATTGACAACCTACTACCAACTTCTTCTTTTAACACTACACTGGTATTTGGTTCATAGTCTAAGAATCAGTGAATGGCAGACCTACAGTATTTCACCAAAGCTTATGTTTTGCTCAATGACTCTAATTCACTTACCTTACATGAGATGAAGGTTTGGGGTAACTATGAGATCACTCAGGAAAAGACAGGTACCTACCTAAATTTGACCAGTTCCGACAGTATTTTACCAAAGCTGCCGTTTGGATACATGGAAAAGTATATTTAATGCGACAAAAACAAATATTGTCAGACGATTTAGCTAATTGTAATTTTGTGGCAGACTTTTTAAAAATTTAAAAATACCGAACAATTTGAAAGTGAGAAGGCGGTCTAGATTTTAGACACGCACTGTATTAAATTTAAAATCTTTTCATTTACCATTATTAAGGTAATGATATTTTGTAATACACAGGCTGTTACAAATTCGAGGGTTACCATTAGGATCTCGGAAACGGTAAGGGTTAGTTAAATTAGGGAAACGGTGCGCCTTTGACAAAATAATGCCATTAAATTTGGAATCCCACTTTTGGTCTGTGAGCCGTCGTCATCAACTTTTTTTTAAATAGGCGGAATATTAAGTTTTTGCCTTAGTAAATTCGTATTTTAATTCTATATCCATATTAAAAAATATTATTTTATTCCAAAAGTTTGGGAAAATTTCTGTTTGCAGGGAAGTGATAGGCTACGTTAAAGGTAAAAGGGGACATTTTTTGCTATTAAAGTTATAAAAACTTTAGATAGGGTACTGTCAGTACTTTTTTTTTCGCAAGAATATGGTGGTGAAATTATTTTTTCTAACTTTTGACAGTTTTTGAGAAAATTACTCCAACCTTTCCTTTTTTCTTATGTACCGCCCTATATATTTTTATTTAGAGTTATTAAGCTCGCTTTGAGCTTTCTAAGAATATATATCATTATGTATTTTTTATCTCAAATTTTATTGAAAATTAGCATTTTTATAGATTTGGCTTTTTTATAGAAGGCCATGATAGAAAATAACAAAACATCATTTTTCAATACCTATTTTTTTTAGTTTAGCTTCTCTGACTAGATAGTTTTTAAAAATTAACTTTGTATTTTTAGCCTATTTTTTATTAACTTACTTAAGCTTTAAAAAATAAAATATGTTTGTGTTTTAAATAGTCCGACCATTTGCATTTTACTAATAATAAATAGCATAACAATAATAGATAAGTTTCAAATATATAAGTCGTATAGAAACGAACTATTACATAAACAAAAAATATTAATAAATAAATGCAATTAAAATAAATATACCTATATTACAGAATACTTGAATTCAAAATTTATTGTAATTTTTGTTTTTTGTTATTTTAAATATGCTATATCTAATACATATTTATTTAATTTTTATTTAGTAAATATACCATTATTTTTTTCGATAATCGTGCTTTTCCAAAATAAAGTCATATTTTTTTAAGCTAAAGTAAGTTAATTAAAATAACCTAAAAATATAAAAGTTGATTTTTAATAGATATCAAGTTGGGGTAGGTAAATAATAATTAAAAAAGATAATAAAAATAAAATATTTGGTCATTTTCTCTCATGGCCTTCTGTAAGAAAAGCCAAATTTAAGAAAAATGATAGTTTTTGGCAAAATTTAAAATAAAAATACTTAATAATATATATTTGCAAAAACTCAAGAAAACGTAATAAACATAGAATAGAAACATAAGAAAAACCATAAGTTGGGTAATTTTCTCAAAATCAGCTGAACATAAAAACAACTAATTACATTACAATATTCTACGAAAAAAAGTACATAAATAATCAGTTTAAAGTTTTTCCATAGCTTTAATAGCAAACGAGTTAAATAAGGATGTAAAAATTGGCAAAACCTAAAAATCACCCTGTAGCTCGGAGATGGATCGCAATAGCCATAAACTGCTTTTACTACAGTTGTTTTCTTAAAAAAGTTAGACCAGACTTTTTGATATTCCTTACGGTTTTCGAGATACCATGTAAAAATATATTTACCTGCGAACAGAAATTTCTCTTAACGTTCAGATTAAAATCATAATTTTAATAATAAAAATAATGAATGATGGTTTTTCGGGGCGAAATGATGCATAAAAAG
Organism: Listronotus bonariensis; assembly: GCA_014170235.1. Lineage (NCBI taxonomy): Eukaryota > Metazoa > Arthropoda > Insecta > Coleoptera > Curculionidae > Listronotus > Listronotus bonariensis. Next base: position 178,129 of record JACEGR010000354.1, on the reverse strand, counting down.
TAAGGTTTGATATGTCGTTGGATTTAGAATACAAATACGAGCTTATGAGGGAAAAAACCCAATATTTCGCCCTATTTAAAAAAACAAAGTTGACGATGCTGGCCCAAAGATGAAACGTCGGATCCCAAATTTAGTGGTATCATTTTGTATAACGGAAAAAGTAGGGCGAATTAGCTCATCAGAATATTAGGTTCAGCACAAGTGGACAAAGAAGTACAATTAAAATACAAGAAATGAGTCCTATATGTACATACCTTTAAAACATAAATTCGTGGTAACCTACACACATTTTTTAAAAAACAATTAAAATGTGTGGGGTTACCACAAATTTATATTTTAAAGGTACAGGTTACAAAATGTACATCAGGACTCATTTCTTGTATTTTAATTGTACTTCTTTGTCCCCTTTTTTATTGTAGACCTAATATTCTGATGAAGGCCAAAACGTCAATATTTAGAAGAAATATATATGTGACTTTAAGAAACAAAATTTGACAAGGGTTTTTATTTAGGACTTTTATGCCCAAGAATTTGCGAAAAAAATATTACAGAAATAAAGTCCCAGAAAGCAGATAATTAAAATAATAATAGTTTTTTACCCCTAAAAGTAGCTTATTAACGATTTTCGCCAAGTTTTTTTAAATTATTCCTCATAGAAACATTTATTGCATCATGTTAATATTATTAAACTAGAAAAGAAAATATACCCCACAAAATTACAGTTAACCCCGTTCCAGATAAGCGAACAATGGGGTAAAATTATATTAGTTCTGGAAGGCTGACAGTAGCCGCTGCATCATTATATGCAAACCGGGGAGCAGTACATATTTGCAGCGTCCATGAAACAATGCGATGGTTCACATAATAATTGATAAAGGTTTTATTAAGGGCATCCGATTTTAATTAAGTAATAATAAAATAAAATTATCAAAAACTATTCTTATTCCCATTTCTTCCACACCACAGGCAATTTTTTAAAAACTCAGCATATATTTTGGTACGTTGTCGTATTTTATCTCCTGAAAATAAAATATAATCATTTAAATTTAACTTCCGGTGTAACAAATCGCTTGGTTTTTCATATGCTGTTGCGTTTATATAAGTTTTAACAGGTGTATCGATGTTAACATATTCAATAATTCCACTTGTAAAGGGAAACCTGTAGTAATAAAATTTTGTGCCATTTATATAAAGGTGTTTTGACAAACCCTTTCGCAAACCAACATAATATTCATGTAACCATACAAGTTGTTCTTGGGCTTCTCCTTTACACCATCTTCTTTTTAAGCTTTTTTGCTAAATGATATGAATGAGTTAAATTACGTTCGAAATTGTCGAGAGTCATCTTAAAAATGAGGTTATGTTACTAAATCAACTCTTTTTATTCAATAATACCGGCTTCCTTTAACTCTTCAATAATACTCATAATCTCGTTTTGGTGGTTATTATTACCAACTTTCTTGCTAGCCATTACCAATCCTAATCTATATCCACAAGCTCATTTGTATCATCCCAGTTAATATAATCAGTTTTATTATTATTAAATATTTTATGTTTAGTATCAACAGATATTTTTAAAAGGATACCCCACAAAATTACAGTTAACCCTGTTCCAGATAAGCGAACAATGGGGTAAAATTATATTAGTACTGGTAGGCTGACAGTAGCCTCTGCATCATTATATGCAAACCGGCGAGCAGTATATATTTGCAGCGTCAATGAAACAATGCGATGGTTAACATAATGCAGTGGCGGCTATTCAGGTGTAGTAAATGAAGTGCCACTTCACCAAAAATAAATAATAAAACATAAAAACATATTAATATTATTTAATTCATTTTTCTCATTTCTATTCCTTATTTGTAAAATTCGCCATGAAAATCTAGCATATAAATTAACCGCTGGCGCGAGTCGCTTTCCTCCGCTTTCAGCATCGCGACATCGCAATCCTCGATCAGCAAATGTATTGCAAATATAAAACGGACCGAAGTATACACCTCATGCGGGGTTTTGTTTACGCTTTGACGCTCCGTTGCCATGACAACGCTATACTTGCCGGCGGCCAGAGTCGCAGGTTGGAGTATCAGGTGTATTGCTTGGTAAATCGCTAGCCTTAAAGAGATGGTATAGGTTTTGGTCGTTTCGTTAGTTTTCACGTATTATTTCGGTTGTTTCCGTTTAAGTATTATTCGCGACAGTGATTTTTCACATAAAGAAATTAAAGGACAGTACAGAGCACTTCTCTATAAAATATTAGATCATATTTTGATGGAAATGGAAGTAAGATTCGAAGATTGTTACAAACTACAATTTCTTTGTTTTGCTGATACCGCCTAGTTTGGCCAGTATAACCAAACTTTTTCCACTGATTCTTTTCAAAATTTATTGGAGATATATGCCGACTTATTTCCAAAAATTAGCGGCTTAAAAATAAACTTGACCTAATATTTGCTGATGAAAGTTATAGAAATATTTCATTGCAGGAGTTAGTGAAAACAAGTTGGCGCAAATAAAGACATTTTTACCGAGGCGTATAAACTTTTTTCGCTAATTTTAACGATATCGTCGACAAGCGTGTCAATGGAACGGAGTTTTTCTTGTCTTAAGCGTTTAAAAACTTTCTTAAGAAACACTATATCCCAAGATAGACATCTATCTTTGGCCAATATTTCAATTCAAAAGGAGCTTTTACAGGAACTAATAAAAACTGAACCATTTTATGAAGATATAATTAATAAATTTGACATGCACTAAAAGATAGAAGGATTGATTTGGTGTATAAAAATTTAGGGAAGTTTAGATACTTTTTACTTTAGACTTCTGATACTTAAGTATTTTCAGTTTTTGCTAAAATGGTGGATGCGCTTTTTGTCCCTTCCTGCACTACACCTGTTTTTAGACCTAAGAGCCGCCACTGACATAATGGTTGATAAAGGTTTTATTAAGGGCATCCGATTTTAATTAAATAATAATAGAATTAAAATTGTCAAAAAACTATTCTTATTCCCATTTCTTCCACACCACAGGCATTTTTTTTATCGCTGCCACTTTTTACCCTTATTCAAAGCCTAACAGAACTTACGGCAACCCTTATACTTTTATTTAGGTGAACGCAGTCACCCTAAGTAACCAGTTAAGATAAGTTGTTAGCATTACTTTTGTACAGGCTTAAAAATATCTTGCCTAAGCTGTATCTATCAGTAAAGGTGTTGCAAAATGCACACCAAATATACAGTGAGCGCTAGAAATGTTGAACCATATGAAAACCTTTTTTATTTTGATTTCTCATAAAATTTTATTCTTGATAAAAATATTTGCATACAGAGAAACTCACAAAACACTGATCAACATTTAAATAAACCATAGCGAAACATATTATTTGAAATACTTGTTTAGAATTAAAAGTTATATCACATTTTAAAAGCAGAGCCTCCTATTAAAAAATTGGAGGAAAAACTTAACTATTTCAACTTACCCCGTATGGAGATTAGAACGAACTAAATTAACTGCCGTAAATTTTCCATATTTCCTTTAAATCTCGAAAAAATGTCAAAGCTTTGTTATTTTTAAAGCATTTAAGTACATTCCATCAATTCAAAAACAAACGTAAATTTTTGCTTTCTTGGGGTTCAATAAGGTTAAAATTTAAAAGCCCGTTTAGATTATTGTGCAACATTATTTTTGCCTTTAAAAACGTCTTCGCCTTTTTAAATTTATGATCACGTATTTATTTAATTTTTTCCTAAAATATATTTTTTTAATTCTATTTTTTGTTATTACAATAATCCCAATAAAGTTTAATTTTTAAACATTGTAATAGAGAAACATCAAAATCAATTAAGTTTCTTAAAAGTTAAGCTGTTTTTATAAGGCAAAAATAACGTGGAACATAAATCCAGTGTGTTTTTTAGTTCTGGCCTTATTGAACCACAAAAATCAAAAATCTTCGTTTGTCTTTTGAATTGATCTAAATATACCTAAATGCTTTAAGAATAACAAAGCTTTGACATTTTTTAAAATTTAAGGGTAATAAGGATAATTTACGGCAGTTAATTTAGTTCGATCTTATCTCTATACGGGGTAAGTTGGAACATAAAGATTTTTCCAAAATTTTTACTAGAAGGCTGTGCTTTTATAATATGTCATAACTCTTAAATTTAAAGAAGTTTTACAAATAATATGTTTTTGTTAAAGTTAAAAAATAAGGGTAGTTTTTTCTTGTGTCATATTCGTTAATTTGCACCTACCTCGTATAAGCTATGCTTTATTTAAATTTTAATTAGTGTTTTGTAAGTTTCGCTGTATGCAGATTTTTATCAAAATTTTTTTCTAAAGAAATCAAAAATAAAAAATTTCATATGGTTTAACATTTCTGGCGGTCACTGTATATATAATATACAGGGTATTTCGAAACTACGGTTCAAAACATAAGGAAGTGATTTATTGTGTCTTTTTATAAAAAAAGTTCTCATAAGCGTATGTTCGAACTTGCATTATTGCAAGTACGCAACTGGCTTTTACAAAATTTGTATATTTCTTTTCCGATTCAGCAGTTAAAATGGGTTTAGTTTTTAAAATTTTCTGCGTATTTAGGTTCGTCTTTAAGAAAAAAATTAAACCACTTTAATTTTCTCTAAAAAAGCACCCATAGACAACATGGAAAAAAATACTAAAAAAATTAACAGTTATTGACCCTAAAATAAATGAACAGTCGTGTTTTTTTTTTATCAAAAACCTTAATTTTTCCTTATTTCCTAAAAACATTGTTCATTTTTTAATTTTGGATTTTATTAAATGCTGTCGATGGATAATTTTAGGATCACTTAAAGGTGGTTCAATTTTTTTATCGGAAACAAAGATAGATACAAAAGCGAAAAACAAGAGACTAAAAAAATTAACTTTTAATTCCTTAGTCAAAAAAAAAACATTAAAGCTTTATAAAAAGTCAGTGGCGTACTTTTTTTGTTAATAATATTAGCTATGATTACGACGTAGACGTCACTAAACCCAATAATCTTAATCAAGGTAGCGCTTTACAAACGCCTCATTACAAAACTAGGTGTACCAAATTTGATCCCAATGAGTTGGAGCGTTTTTAAAATATTTTTAAAAAATACCTGACCTTTTTTAAAAACTTTAACGCCCTGTATCTCATAATATATGGAGAAATTTTTGATAACAGTCCTTGCAGGTGCTTAATTTCGAAATAATTCCAATCGAAAATCGTACATTTAACACGTATTCGCTTACCCGACCGTAGTTAGAGTGACATTTTATTTAATAAAAACAATAATTTCTTCTTATAATTGTTTTCAAATTTCAGAAATTATTAATTAAAGATATAAGTATTAAAGAAAATCTTATTTTGCTTTTCTTTAGAATATAATTAAAAAGTTTATTTAACATTTTAAGAAAATTAAAACTTTTATACATTATGAAGAACTATTCTGCTCTTGCACAATATAATAAAAGTTATGATTACTTTAAAGGAAATAAAATAATGAAATATTTAATATTAAGTTACTTACAATACGAAGGTTTCAATCTATAAACAAATGGTTCATTAGATTGAAACCTTTGTATTGTAAGTAACTTAATGATTAATATTTCATTATTTTATTTCTTTTTAAAGTAATCATAACTTTTATTATATTGTGTAAGAGCAGAATATTTCTTCATAGTGTATAAATAAAAGTTTTAATTTTCTTAAAATGGTAAATAAACTTTTTAATTATATTCTGAGAAAAGCCAAATAAGATTTTGTTTTAATTTAATCTTTCAGAAAACAAATAAAGCATAAAATAGTACGTCTTTAACACTGTTTTTAACACGCTTATTAACTTGTTGTAACTATCTATCCATCTATCTATCCATCTATGAATGTAACGGAATCTTTGAGCCTAATTTTAACCAACTTCCAGCTATTCGATTTCTTTGAAGCTTTGCACACGTATTAAGGACCCATGACAATGCAATAATCTGCAAACAGTATCCTGTTATCCTGTTTTGATCGCCAGGAAAAAAAAATCCATTATATTATTATAACCACTAGCTTGATACCACCAGTGTCATCTGTCACCTGTACGTCCCAGTGGTACCAACCACCGGCCATTTCAAGAGTTCGATCTGAATCGATTTTACTCAAATTTTATATTAGGTTATTTTCAGAAAGTCCATCTGAAAAACTTTGCTACTCTTGACAAAATGGCGAAAAATTTTTAGTGGGTTGCCATCTGTTGGCAACATTCCAAACTTTTATACATACATAAATGCATATCGAACTAAAAAATGAAAAATAAATAATAGTTTAAAAACTAAAAACACGCTTTTATATGCAACCGAACTAAAATTAGGAAAATAATTTTTCATTAAAAAAATATTGTCACTTCATAGTAAAAGCGTGGGGTGCATTTTACTATTTTTTCATAACTTTTCCATCATAGATATTGGCAAATATAATAATTATAACATTTAATATATTAAGCACCCCACGCTTTTACTATGAAGTGAGAAACTTTTGTTAGGAAAACTAGAGTCTTGTAGATATGGTATAAAAAGTCAAGGAAAAGAAAGATCAACATCCATGTATGACGGATTTGGCCCTAATTTGGTATTTAAACCAAATAATTCTTTGTTTTAAAATCATAACATTAAAATACATTTCTTAACAATAGTTATGTAATAAATAAATTGATATAATTACTTATAATAATTAAATACAAAAAGAGGACCAAATTATATTAGTAAAAATTGTAAAAGTTTCAATTAACTAGATAAAAAATGATAGAGTCGAGGGAACTGAATATTATTTTTCCTATTGTGTACATTTTGTAGTTATAAAATAAAATAACATACAGTGCATTTGTTATATCTTCTCCCACAATTTATTTTTTTAACGGATCAAATTAAAAAATTAAAAACTTTAAAATATTTAATTATTGCATAAATACTAATATTTATATTTTAATGAAAAATTAAAAGATGAAAATTTTGGCGGCTGGGCACCATCTTAAAAAAAATAAATACAATAGGGGTTTTGCTAGCAATGTCATTTTTAAAGCTTTTGACAAGCAATTTATAACCTAAGAATATAAAAGCTATTATTAAAAAAAATCCTGCTTTCCCTAAGTTTCTTTTACTTGCAAAGTGGTACTGATTATTAAATCACGTGACAGATGCCATTTAAAATTACAATAAACATTCAGAATGAAGTTATATACGTAAGTTTTAAAAGAATGGTATCCAGTTTAACTTCCTTCAGCTGCTTCATCAATCATTTCTCGAAAAGAATACCACTAAGTCACTACCTTTACCTACCACAAAATGACGGTACTTTAATAATTACCTGAATACCTGATTTGGATGCCCAGATTTCCAAAATTAATAAAACTACGTATCCATAATGTAATATTTTCTTAATGCCCTTTTAAAAGTCTTTTAAATGTTAATACTGGTAACAACACGCAGGGTAGGAAAAAAAACATATATTTTATAAATAAAGTACCCTGTATATTATATATCCATTAAAAAAGAATTTTAAAACAGCAAGAAGAAAATACATTATTAGGTACCTATATCCAACTTTATTAGTTTCGGAAATGTGGTCATCCAAATCAGGTATTAAAGTTATTTTTAAAGTACCGCCATTTTGTAGTGGGTAAAGGTATTTACTTTATATTCTGTGATTAAGGGTGATATTTACTTTGCAACACTAGTGTGATATATACCTTTCCTCACTGCTATATTATACTGTTTTGACAATATTTTTACAATCGAAAATCACCCACTTCAGAAGCTATTTATATAACTTTTATCATTTTGGAATTTAAAGCCCTCACTTAATAAAAATTGTATGGTTTCTTGTTAGGTAATAAACGCTTGCTAATAGTTTAATACGGTTTTCTGCTATTATAAAGGTCTTTTAAAAAATTACTCGACTTACTGTATTTTAGATACCTTCTAAATAAAACGTGCGGTGCATATGTCCAAAATATTCCGTTTTTTAAAAATGTCAGTAAACAAACTGACGGGACCGGGAGTGAAAAGGTGCTGGGTGGGGTAAAATTGGTAAAACGAGTTAATGAAACTGAACATCACATGTAAATTAAGTAAAAATAATGTTTTTCCTCATATTTTTAAGAAAAATATAAAAAATATGAACTGTAAATTGCATAACCCAAAGTCCTTAAAGTAAGGTAAAACGACTACCAAACGTCGTCATCATAAAATATGGAAGCATGGCAACGCCTGAGCGGGTCCGATCCCACTTATGAACGGATAAAAGAAAGTGGATTCATAAAGTGTATATAGCCTTTAGGTTTAATTAGGATTAAAAAAGATTTAACTAGTTGTTTGAGGTACACGAAGAAAGAGAGGAAGGAATTTGATCTATAGGCTTTTTTCTCTGGCGCTTTAGGTCGAACGGTCAAGCGGCAAGGCTGCCTCTATAAAGTACGTGCTCAAAGGTAGAAGGGAGATTTTTAATTTGATCTACTTACCTGACAACACTGTGCCAGTCAGTGAAAGTTGTTTTTTGTGGTTATGTCTATTTTTGTTTATGTTTTTATTTTTTCGTAAATTTTAATAAATATAAAATAAGATGATTTTCGCTAATTTGGGTTCTACCGTTTAAGGTAAATAAAAAGTTTTTTTACTGTCACTACAATAAATATGTCACTTGCAAACCAATAGCAGTTTTTAGAATGACATCATAATATGTATCACACCAGTGTTGTAAAGTACTTTGCAACACTAGTGCTGTAAAGTACTTTGCAACACTAGTGTGATATAACGCATTTTCTATGCATGAAATCAGTGTGCTATTTGCTATTTTCACAAGTGGTGTGTACCACAAATTGGACGATTCACCTATAAAAATAGCTGATACAGTAAATTTTTTAATAGTAAAAGAGGTATAAACTATGTTAAAATCTTGATGGATCACTGTATCAAAATAGCTGTTTTGTTTGAAAATTTTAATTAAATATCGACACGTTAATCCGAAATGTCGGGTGTTATATTATCTATATATTGATGCATTATTTTACGATGAATATGGGGCAGCCTGCTGGTTTCTACGTAATAATGTAGCCTTTTACAACGCAAATAATTGTGTTCCATTATTCGTCAATATAGATGGAGTTAACTGTAATTTTGTAGGTTATTATCTGTCCATATTATTATGTTAAATTATTGATAGAGTTCGCATTAAAATAAAGTAGATGTCATCGTAATTGAGTGGCACAAAAGCAAGTATGGAAACTGACTAATTTCACACGAGTGGAAATATTGTTTTACACAAACACATAAGTGTAAGGAAGTCACACTATTTTTCCTACGACCACATTCACCAAAAAAAATTAGGTTTTTGTGTTTACAGAAAAAATATGAAAACAATTGATAACTTTGCAAATTTGGGGTAATAATCGCTTTTTCTTACTGCGGTATGTTATACTGTTTAACAATATCGAATATTACCTACCTAGTAGCTTTCATAATTATTTTTTAAATTTAACCGTAATTTTAACTACCAGCCCGATAAAATGACAATATGACAGGGATAATAGCTTTATATTATGCTTTGCAACACTAGTGTTGTAATAGTATATTTCCGTACTAGTGCTGATAGTGCCACTTTTCCGCACGCGACTGCAGTTGACCAAAGCAAAATTTCCTTTTAAATATGAAGTACATAAAAATCCCAGTGCGGAAAAGTACTTGAGGCATAGTGTTCTTTTCCGCACTTGTACGGAAAAGTAATTATTTTTCGCACTAGTGTGGAAAAGTGCTGCTTTCCACACGCTAGTATAAAAAGTACTAATTTCACACGAGAGTGGGAATATTGTGGGCGCTGAAGTGCCGTCGAGTGCGACAAGCCCACGAGTGTAAGAAAGTCATTTTCACACGAGTACTGTAGCCACTATTTTTCCTAATACGAGCCACAAATTATTCCACCAAAAAATAAATTAAAGTTTGTCTGTTCAGGAAAAATAAAAAACAATTGAGAACTTTGCAACACCAGGGTGATATTTACTTTGCAACACTAGTGTGATATATACTCCTCCTCACTGCTATATTATACTGTTTTGACAATATTTTTACATCGAAAACTTCACCACTCTGTGAAGCATTTAATAGACACTCTTTTGGCATTTTGGAATTTAAAAGGCCCTACACTTAATAAAAATTGTATGGTTTTGTTAGGAAATAACGGTCATTAGTTTAATACGGTTTTCTGCTATTATAAGAGCTTTTAAAAAATTATCGATACTTGCATATTTTAGACACTCTTCTAAACAAAACGTAAGTGGTGCATATCCAAAATATTCCGTTTTAAAACATCAAATAAACTTACGACCGGAGTGAAAAGGGGTGCTGGGTGGGGTAAAATTGGTAAAAGAGTTAATGAAACTGAACATCACATGTAAAATTAAAAAAATAACAGTTTTCCTCATATTTTAGAAAATATAAAAAAAATGTTAATTGTAAATGCATAACCTAAAGTCTTTAAAGTAAGGAAAAACGACTACCAAACGTCAGTTACCATAGAGGATTTCGGCCCATTTTGGTACCCCAGTTTGGTTGGTTAAATGCCTACCAACCAATTTCGGATGTCAAAATAGTGACGTCACGCCAATTTTGGTTCCCTGTTTGGTTTGTCAAATGCTATATCGTGGCTTGTGGGTCGGTAGATGGGTTTGGTATGCTCTCATCCTTTTTTAAAGCTGTTGGTCTTACTCTAAATTTTATTTATTATAATGATTTTGATAATAAAACATGATATTAACAGTTGGTAAATGTTTTAATTTAAATATTGCTGTTAAATAAACAATTTCATAAAAACCAATAAACCGTTAGGTAATGGTTCTTCTTCTATTTACCTACCAAAAATGTACCAAGCTAATTCGGATGATATCAGATACAGACGTAACGGTTGTGACGTGAAACATACCAATTGTTACTTACCAAAGTTGGAGTACCAAAACGGCCGAAATCGCCTCATGCAAAATATGGAAAGCATTTGGCAACGTCGGAAGGGTCTGATTCTATTTATGAACGGATAAAGAAAGTGGATTCATAAAGTGTGTATTAGCCTTAGGTTTAATTAGGGATTAAAAAAAAAAGTTTAACGTAGTTGTTTGAGTACACGAAGAAAGAGAGGAAGGAATTTGATCTATAAGGCTTTTTTTTCTCTGGCGCTTTAGGTCGAACGGTCAAGCGGCAAGGCTGCCTCTATAAAGTACGTGCTCAAAGGTAGAAGGGAGATTTTAAATTTGATCTACTTACCTGACAACACTGTGCCAGTCAGTGAAAGTTGTTTTTTGTGGTTATGTCTATTTTTGTTTATGTTTTTATTTTTTCGTAAATTTTAATAAATATAAAATAAGATGATTTTCGCTAATTTGGGTTCTACCGTTTAAGGTAAATAAAAAGTTTTTTTTTACTGTCACTACAATAAATATGTCACTTGCAAAACCAATAGCAGTTTTTAGAATGACATCATAATATGTATCACACCAGTGTTGTAAAGTACTTTGCAACACTAGTGCTGTAAAGTACTTTGCAACACTAGTGTGATATAACGCATTTTCTATGCATGAAATCAGTGTGCTATTTGCTATTTTCACAAGTGGTCGTAGGAAAGTATTTTTGCAACATTAATGTGATATAAAGCATTGTCTATGCATGAAAACAGTGTTCTACTGGCCATTTTCACATGTGGTCATAAGTATTTTTTATCTACAGGGCTCTTTAATTAAATTCTTTGGAATCCCTTGGTTTTTAAATGGGGTGAGTTTAAAGAGCTCGAAAAAGGTAATGCTCGTTTGTAAATAGAGGTTTAAAACGGCTATATCTCGCCAAATATTCATTGTACAGAAAATCTACGCACAAAAAAATTTATTAATCAAAGAACTACAATTTAGTACTTAATCATTTTTTTATTTTTAGTAATTTGGGAGTTAATAAAAAAAAATCTTAAATTAGGCATTTTAATGGTAGGTTTACATCTGACATTTATTGCATGATATTTATGTCAAACAGAAATTCTGGCTAACGTAAACCATAAAAATTTCTATCGGACATAAATTTTTGACCACAACCACTTGACGATGGCTGAATACATTACGTGTAAAAGCCAAAAACCGAAAATAGAATAAAATAGAATTAATTTTTAAACGTTTACATTAGCCAGAATTTCTGTCTGACATAAATTATCATGCAATAAATATCAGATGTAAACCTACCATAAATTTGTAAAAGTTTTTTAACTAATTAAAATACATGCATAAAATGATTCGCAGAAGAATAAAGGTCAATTATAATAAGTAGGGGTAGTTGGGGGATTGTTTTAATTGATTTTTTTTTAAAGTACTGACTCTATTTTTATCATTACTTACCCCATTCTTATGCTAGATACTTCCTGTTTTTTTTTAAGTTCTAAAATGCATTTTTAAAAATATTTTATGGGGTTTTCTCTGAAAATGCAGCACTTTCCCGTTATTGTAACTTGGTTTGTATTGGTCATGGAAAACTTATAACAAAATAATTTTGTTTGTGTTTTAAAAAGCTATAATTTTGCTTTCCACAGTTTTTTTTTAATTGCACAGTTGTCGAGTTATTCACAAACAATCTACTAAAAACGTCGATTTTGCTTCTAAAAATTGATACCTACTTTCAATCGCGAATAACTTGAAAAAGTAATCACTTTCAGGGTTTTGGCACCCTTTGGTTTGATAAAAATAGATTTTGATCATTGGGCTATTTCCTACCTTCTATTCAAAAAGGTTATTTCACGCAGGACTACAGAATTGTCAGGTAAATTGCTTCACTTTTTGTTCTATCGTCGGTTGACTTTAAAAATAAATTACCTTGATTAATATAAATGAAATTTCAGATCTACGGTCCTCATAACTTGACTTTAATTTACAGTATAGGGATGTTCCATATGCAGTTAACAGCCAGTCAAATGTCATTATATAGGTTCGTTAAGTAACTGCACCCTGCTCTGGATATTTCTTGTATAAGCTTGCTTTTAATAGGCAGTGTCACAAAGTTTATATCATCTTTATGTTCATAAGTAAAATTTTCTTCTTATTAAATTGGGCACATAACATTGTGCATATCATCAGTTTCTTGTCTTTGAAAACTGTGATGTCAATAAAAAGAATCAAAAACGACTCCTGTCAAAGATTTTTTATTTAGGGGTTTTTTTTCTGAGGTTTTTCTTATATATAATTATTAATAGAAAATAATTCAAGGAATATACAGTGCGTGTCTTAAGTCTGCTTTAATAACTTGCTCTCTTTTTCTGATGGACACAGATGCAAACAAAAAATCAACTTATGTTTGCAAATTCCAAAAATTAAAAAAAAAATTTTTTACTAAATAAATTTATTTTAAGGTCGATCCAGCTCAGTATCTATTTGGTGTTAATCCTTTACTTTAAATTTAAAAATGCAAATCAATGGCGGCCTTGCTTTTATTAATAATTTGTTGAACATTTATATTATTCTCCTAAATTTTTATTGCTTTTAGAAAACTTGTGGTAAATCAATCAATCAGTTGAAATACTGTCGCTGCTCTGAACTACTGATTTTGATATACAGTCTGTCTACTGATGAACATTACAATAGGAACAAAAAAACCAAAAATTTAAATAATTAAGAAAGTCTGTATGGTTACCACGTTTGCTTCAAAAAAAAAACAATATTTACGTTGAAAAATTTGTTTTGTTTTGCATAGGCTCCAAAAACTACAAAAATGTAGAAATGGACCAGTACAAAACCACCTTTATTTTCAATAATTTAGCCAAATGTTAAATATGAGAACCCTAAATCTACAATTTAACAAAAAAGGCCATTTTTCTAAGTGTCATATTTTTTTAAATCATGTTTTATACATTCTCTAGTTTTAATACACAAGAATAATTATTGTCAAAGTTTATCAAATATATTTAAATACAAAAGTAAAACGAGATAAATTACGTTAAATAGGTGTAAGACATGATAAAAAAACAACAAAAGACCAAAAAAATATTTCATATGAATTTTAGATACCAGATCCTAATTTAATTCTAAAGACCTTCTCATTTGATATTTTGCTAAATTATTAAAAATAATGGCAGTTTTCTCTCTGGTCCATTTTCATACTTTGGAGTTTTTGTAGTTCCTATATAAAACAAAGCAAATTTCTTAACAGGAATCTTTTTTAAAACGCAAAGCTGGTGCCATACATGAATTTTTTAAACATTCAAATTTTTATCCATTTATCCTATTGTAAATTCTATTTGTAGACATATCCTAAATAAAAAAATTATAAAATAAAAACGATAGAATGATTGGTTGGTTTTAATTCTGTTATAATTTACTTTATTTTAAATTAATATGTAATGAAATTGATCCAGGTATTTTGTATCCGTCTCTATTTTAAGTCAAATACCAAAAGCAAATTTAGCCTTACAGCAAACATTCATATATCACTACGCCAGGCAACCTTATTCGTTAATTTTCCGACATATAGCACTAAACCAATAAAACCCCACTTTTCGTGTGGTGTAGCATATACCCCCTTACCCTTTATATAAGGGCAGCGGGGACAAGGCTGGCTCACGCTCGTAAATCTTGAGCTATAATTCATTAAGCTTCGAAATTACACGGCACTGCACGCCACCTCGTTGCTCACTATATGTATGTTTTAGTCAGCTACGATCAGTGCCGTTCATGGGGTTTTATTTAAAATATATTAAACAATATTTTAAATGTAATACGTAATGCAGTGGACTTCTATGATAAAATTATTTGTCAGCAAATTTATTAAAGTTAGACAGAATAAACCAAACTTAACTAAAAAAAAACTATATTTTATCAAAGTTACAACTAAAGTACTACTTTAAACACATATTCATTCACAATCGCGAACCTCAGAGTCTCGAACAGGCGCCCCTCTTTAAATGGAGCTAATGAGTAAAGACAGGCACTGATAGTTTGCTTTTGTAAAAGTCTAGAATACTAACGTACCGTGGGTGTCTTAAGCGAGGTAAGAGGGAGTTTGTTGACACGGGACTTAAATACTTGAAGATTTGGGGGGAAGGAAAGACCTCCGCGGGCAGCAGGTTCCACAATCTAGAAACTCTAGGGATAAAAGAACGAACAAAGTGGGAAGTTCGGGGCCTGTCCAGTTGGACCGTATAGGGATGCATACGCGCGGAACCACGAGTTTCTCTGTTGGGAACCGTGAGTGGAGGAACTATACTGGACAATTCTTCAGAGCAGAAGCCATGGAAGTACCTATAAAAAAGCGATAAATCCCCCACAGCCCGACGATGGGCAAGAGGGAAGCCTTTCTGTAAGTGAAGGATCATTAATGAGACGAATAGCTCTTCTTTGAATAGAATCAAGAATGCTTAGGGTTGTGGGGGACGCCATGCCCCAGATATGAGAACAATATTCCAAGGGAGGTCGGATTTGGGACACATATAAAGTGTATAAATTAGAAGCGGAAAAATACTTTTTGGCTCGAAAGAGAAATCCAAGCTTTTTGAAGCTGCCGTGGCTATAGATACAATGTGTTTATGCCAGTTAAGGTTACTTTCAAATGTGACGCCCACAAGATTGAAGGTGTCTTTGCTCTGTAAAACTTGGCCGCTCATAAGTAGAGGATGAGTATTTGATGACTCTTTTCGCGACAAGGAACATGATTGTGTTTTGGATGCATTAAAATGGACGAGATTTTTGGCGCCCCAATCCAATATTAAATTAAGATCCTGCGAAAGAGATATCTGCATCGCTCTGCGTTTGTTTTCCAAGTCAGGTTTAGTGATGGGTTTAGGAACCTGAAAACTGGAGTGAAGGGTACTATCGTCGGCGAAACTATGAATGGAATTAGTTGTGGACGAGAGAAGGTCGTTGATGTGAAGAAGAAACAATGTTGGTGCCAGAACTGAGCCCTGAGGGACTCCAGCATTTACTTGGTGAAAGCTTGAAGAATGGCCGTCCACAATAACTGATATACGTCGATCAGATAGATAACTAGAGAGCCAAGTGCAGGGATTTAGTTGAAAGACCATAGGAGAGGAAGTTTATTAAGAAGTGCGGCATGCCAGACCTGGTCGAAAGCTTTGGATATATCAACAGCAACGATCTCGGGACTCACCTAGAAACTCAAGAGACTTGTTCCAGTAGTGTGAAACGAAGGAAAAGAAGATCTGCTGTAGATCTTTTGGGGCGAAATCCATACTGCCTGTCATGAGGTTTTAATGGTGTTAATATCAGAAAATTTAATTCATTACTTTCCCAGGCACTAAAACTCTAAGAGTTACATACTAGATGTAAACGTTATTTATTAAGGTATTTGTTGTTGTTACAAAATTGATAATGAGAAATGAGCAGTTATTAAACTATTCAAAAAAAAAAAAGAAAATATTACAGTCTTTATTTTAATTTAAAAGGCAATTTTGTCATTAATTTTTCCAAAATTTTCACACGTGTAAACCGCCTTTTAAACCTTTTGCTTTAGGATACATTTTTCGTTTTACGACACTGAACCGCCTGCAACGACTTTCGAGCTATGAACATCGAGAACTTCCTTTTGTCGCCGACATTCACACCCTGCGCACTTCCGAAAAGGGGGTCAAATAACCCCTTATTAGAAATTGTCAGCCGGGGGCTACTTCCTAATCTATGGCACGCTCCCGGGTATAGCTGTACCGGATATTGGGTGTTAGACATGGTGCGAATTATGGCCGAAGAGTGCGCTTATCGGTGTTACACGTATAATTAGAACGAGGGTTTCAACTATTGTAGTTTTCGTTGATTTTGGTGCACATCTCTTGACAGAATGACGAAGTGTTTATACCGGTGTGCAGGGGGGTATTAGGATTGGGAACAATAATTGTATGGGTTAATATTTCTACCCCTTCTTATAAGAGTTTACTTAAAACATAGTTTAAGCTTTATTTTAAATATGACTTACAAATCCAAAATAAAATGGAACATAATTGATGATCTGGTTCACAAATAAATCGCTTATTTGTAAAAGGATATAAGTCATTCGAGTATAGTTTTGAGTGAAGCAGAAACATATATAGGGTGTCTCTAAAAGGTGCGGAAAAAGGTACCACAGATTCCTACGAGCCAAAGTATGACGATCTAACCCAACATGCTTGGTCCAAAGTGGATGATTTCGAAGTACAGGTTGCTCAAACATTTATTCTGGTTTTAGTTTTTATAAATAATTTTGTCGATATTAGGTGTATTGTCACAATATTTGGCTAGAGAAGCGTTTTCAGAGGTGAAAAATACGAATCTGCTCATCAATTTGATTGTAAACCCTAGAGGCGTCGCTCCGTGCGGTATCTTGCAAAATTAAAAACAAAACTTTTAAAGCCACTCTCTATGTAGATTAGATTAGAATAGGTGGGATAACCCATGCACTGAGGCCGCTCGGCTTACTGTGCGCCCTGTCTTTTTTTTACGCCTGGATGATGTCGGCCAGGTTACATTTTCTATGCTGGATTGGGTTAACTCTGACTTAAGTAATGACTAAGGATAAATAATAAATGCACGTTACAAATAGTTATAATAAATCGCAATATTATTTTTTTAAAATAAAAGAATTGTATTAAGTATGTCATTTTTGGCCAGTTTTTCCTATTTTGACTTTAAACTTAGAAAGATTTTGTGACAAATACATATACAGGTCGTGCCACTTCAAAACGTTCTATGCCCAACAATTGTCAATGCTTGAAAAGGATACAGTAAAGGCAACTGCGAGGCGAACCCGATGTGTCATCTAATCCCAATGTTTACATGCAGGCATTTTTGTCTAATCTTTGCCTGCTTGTGTTGCACAATTCAAATTTAACGTATCCAGCTGGCATAACATGTATATTTACATTTGTGTACCTATTTTTACAAGACGCTTTAACAAAAATATGTATGTTTTATGTCGATTATTATTATTTATTGTTATTTTTATTATCAGGAAAAAAAGCAAACATTAATTGTGTAGGTGTAATGACACAATATTAATTATTCACTACCAATACCTACATACAACACAATAAGCTTCAGTTGAGTTTCAAATGAAATTCATGTAAATTTCAAAGATAAGGCCTATAAATAATGCCCAGATAAGGCCATCACGTTACATGTGCGTTCTGCAGTGCCGCAATCCACGAAAAATCCATATTTGTCACATCTGTACATATTTTGTTGATTTAGTATCAGACTATTATTTATGTTGAATTTAAAGACATATATTGACAGTGAGGTATACCAATTAGGCAGTTTGTTTTAATCAAATAAATAAATAAACTAAATAATATACAGGGTATCTGGGACTATGTTGGAAATCTTTCAGATTCATATTAAACACATGAAAACAAGATGACAAGATTCCACAAACTTTTTTTCTAAAGCCTTTTTAAACTGATATATCGTCACTTTCCCAGTCATCTTAGTCAAATTAAAGGGGTCAATCTAGGAATCTCACGGAATAAGCTGAATATCTGTACATACCTTTTATTTTGGTACAAAAAATACTCTTCTAAAAATCCCTATTATATCGAATAATAACAAGAATACTGTTGGGGTGGAACATATAAATACGGAAGATGGCGAACTGATAACTAAAAAGGAAAGTATAGCAAACACATTTTGTAAATTTTTCAGTGAGATAGGAAAAACACTGGCATCTAAAATCCCAAAAACCTCAAAAAAACCTAATAAAAAAAATCGTATTTTAAGCTCTTTTTGCTTGTTGCCCGCGGATAAAAATGAAGTAACTCGAACTATAAAAGAACTAAAAAACAACAAGGCGCCTGGAATAGATGGCTTTCGAGTTGAACATATAAAAGGTATTTGTGATATGATAACGGGACCATTAACATATATAATTAACCAAATCTTCGAGAGTGGCGAATGTCCCTCACATTTTAAAACTGCAGTCATTATACCTATTTATAAAAGCGGTGACAAGTTGTCAGTTAATAACTACAGGCCTATATCTCTTATCTCCGTACTCGCCAAAATATTTGAGCGCTTATTAAGTAACCGATTAAATGAATACCTGAAGAAATACAAAATTATA
The DNA here is from genome assembly GCA_014170235.1 of Listronotus bonariensis. Classification (NCBI taxonomy): domain Eukaryota; kingdom Metazoa; phylum Arthropoda; class Insecta; order Coleoptera; family Curculionidae; genus Listronotus; species Listronotus bonariensis. The sequence continues at coordinate 159,040 of JACEGR010000354.1, read as the reverse complement.
TCTCCTAAACAGTTTGGATTTACTAAAGAGAAAGCAGCGTCAGATGCTGTTGATGAACTAACTGAATTAATCAAGGAAGCAATGGATGAAAAAAGTGTGTCCTTGTGTATATTTGTGGATCTTGCTAAAGCCTTTGATACGGTGGATCATGAACAGCTTCTGGAATGTCTGGAAAGCATTGGGATTAGAGGGACACAACAAAAGCTATTTAAAAGCTACTTAACTGACAGAAAACAATGTGTAAAGATAGATGAAATCTATAGCGAGAAAAGGATAATAAGCTTTGGAGTTCCACAGGGAACAGTTTTGGGGCCACTTTTATTTAATATCTATATTAACTCATTATATGAATTATCTACAGATCGAAACATCATTAGTTTTGCAGATGATACAGCTATTTTTACAAGGATACAAACTGGAACGGCTTAAAACAGAAAGTTGAAAATGATTTCCCTGATATCATAAACTGGTGCAACGAAAAACTGTTAACAATAAATTTTTAAAAACTAAGTTTGTGGCGTTTACCTCTTATTCAAAAAATCTACCCGAATTTAATGAACTTAAAATAAAAGTAAACAATACAAACTTGCAAATTGGGGGAATTAACGTCATAAAATATCTTGGTGTCCAAATAGACAGTCATTTAAAGTGGGATATACATATTGCAACCGTTGTTAAAAAAATTAGAGGATTGCTATATAAATTTAAATTTCTCTCAAGGATCTTGACAGTAGAACAATTAAAAACTTTATATTATGGTCTTATTGAAACGCACTTGACATACGGTATTACTGCATGGGGAGCAGCAGCAAAAACTTATGCCGTTGAATTAGAAAAAATACAAAAGTGGGTGCTTAGGATCATTTATAAAAAACCGTTGCTATTTCCCAGTAATCAACTGTATGAACTGGCTCGGGTATTGGATGTGCGTCAACTGTTTTGTCTTAATTTGCTCATTAAGCAGCACAAGGAAAAAAGCAAACTTATAGGTGTTGATCATAGGTACAATACACGACAGAGATCTAATGTACATAGGCTTCCAAAAGTTGAAAAAACAATTGGTAAAAAAGCTTTTCGTACCTAGGACCTAAGTTATATAATCTGATTCCCATTGAGCTCAAAAGTCTCAACAATAAAAATCAATTAAGGACGTTTAAGAAAAAATTAAAGGAGTGGATATTTAAAAGACCAAGAAGCGCTTTTCATGATATCATAGAGAATAAAATCGAATATTTAACGGTAATATAGTTTCAAAAACAAAATTTATTTATTTTATTTTGATTTTTGTCGATTTAATTAAATTTGATTGTACTTTGTCTTGTATCGAAACAACTAATTTTTTTTTCCTTTTTTTTAATTATGATTTTAACTTACGCTTTATTTTTATTTTGTTTAATTATGGCTTCAAAATGAGCCATAGTTTTTAAAGATTATGTAGTATGTAAGTTAGAGAATGTTGATTTATACATGAATGGCTCTATTGAGAATAAGTGTTTATATGGTTTTGTATTTAATTTTAGATATATCTATTGAGGTTTATGTATAAGTATTATTTAGATTATTTAGATTTGTTAATATGTATTTTTTCATTTAGATACGTTGTATCTCCCTTATCTGTTATGTTTTTAGTTACTCCTTTTTTCTTTTTGATGATGGGTGGTGGATTAATGGAGTACCCACGCGCGAAATATTTCTTAGTGGGTTATTATATTTATTTACCACTGATCATTTAAAATTAGTTTTTATTCTTCGCATGTATCACCAAACATTCATGACCAGACATGATGCAGAATTGCTATCAAATGACAACTGTATCTACCAGATTCTCTGTGAATGTGGTGTAAGTAACATTGGGAAACCAAAAACTATATATTAGAATAAGAGAACATAAAAACATACGCAACGAGGTGAAACGTCCAGATCGGGGATTGGCGAACATGCTTGGTCAAAACATCACCACAGACAGAGTGGTCGAAGGCCAAAATTATTTAAAAAGAAAACACTGAAAAAAGGAGTAAATTAAAGAAGTTGCTGTGATTTTAAACAACAGGGGTATTTTGCAAGCCTGTATTCGACATACCAAATATCTGGCAGCCGTTAAGTTGAACCGTAAAAAACTGGTCAAGCTTCGGTGAACAACAAATAGTATCTAAGTCCTAGTTTCCCAAAGTAGTTTTAATGATCACTTGAAAACGGTTGGAGATAAACACCATTCGAAACGTCATGTATCACCTAAAAAAAAAACAATGAAAGTTTAGAAGGAGTCCCAAGCAGCAAGGTGACGTCTTATTGACGTTTTTTTGGTCATTTCTGGTCAAATTTGGTCAGCAAAGACATCATAAGATGACGTTAAATTGACCACCCAAAGTCACAGGCAAAGACGTTCCATTAATGACGTTATAATAACGTCTTTAAGATGACGAAAAATTGACGCATAGACTTAATTTTAAAAGTTAAAATGATTATGATATTTATTTGAAATTTGAAATAGGAAAAAACTTACTGCTTGCAATTTCCTTGAAAGTAAATACAAAGTCGCATCTCTCGGAACACTGTCCAACCTGAAGGTGCAGATTTTAACACTAGCCGACAGTATAACTTTTAAAGCTAATGAGATTACCAATCCCAGACCGGTCCCGAACTATTTTGGTCTGGTACGGTGTAGGAGATAAAAAGCGAAGATGTTGAATAAACGTAGTGTTTATTGTCCATTACGCCATCTATCGGTAGAGTTTTTCCTATTTCAATTTTGTAAAATAATTAGTCAACTTGCTGCTTGGGGTATTATTGAAATGTCATACCTGTTTACAGAGCAGCACAAAAATTAATATTAATTAGTCCAACCTACCCTATTGGCAAAATTTGCGCCATTTCATCATTAAATGATTTGAGTTATCTATTCCTATTCAAAAGCGGAACGAACATATTGCAAATAAACAGTCTATTAACTGCACAGTATGAAACAATAGAAAATGGCATTGTTTAAATCCGGTCTATATTGCCGGAACAAAAGCAGGCCCTATCTGTTATTGTTTTTATTTTGTATGCACTAATGCCTCTTTCAATAAATGCCGCAAAAACTGTTTAATAATACGCTTATTGTTCGCATATCGGTTTTAATTGTTGGTAAGCCAATGTCGTAATTTGACCCTTTTATTTGTAAGATTTAGGTCGACAACGACAAGAAATATTGATATTCTAAATAAAACACATAAATCTTGCCATTAGTGTTTTACAATGGCAAAATGTTATAGCGATCTTCTCCTGATGATAAAACAGCCCTGGCTCATGTATGCTTCTAAATGGTGTCTCATCGTATAACATGTGTAATCATATATTTGAAAGTTCTGTTATGCTTGATTTATCTTTTTCAGTTCTTCTCTTTTTATCATCATACTACTTGCTTACTAAATCTTTGTTCATGCTATCAGTAATTACGCCACATAGGGTCGTCTAATGATACTTTCAGAATATGGTTTATGGCGTTAGCTATTCTCAGTACTCAATTTTCCTCAATTTTCTACTGTTACTTTTCTCCTGTGCTGAAGGTTAACAATATCATTTCTTAGTGCTACCACTTGGCTGGTCGATTTTGAACAATTTTATTAGAACGAGAGATAAATTTGTCATCATAGCACAAAAATAAAATATTGCAGTGATTTCTCAAAATTTTTTAAATAGTACAAATGCAATATCACATATGGACATCACAGTTAGTTTGATGCTCCTTCACCATGGTTTTTTAGGTTTAAAGAATGGAGACTTTTCTTTGAATTTACACAAAAAAACATGAATCAATACATATTGATATATACACACATACGTTTAAAGACAAACTAAAAATACATAACATCAAAAGTTGCCCCTCGGTGAAACAAGACGTATAGTTTACTTCATGTATATAAATGTACCATTGCTATGCCTGTTACCAACAGCTGTCACAATTTTTTGTTTAAAAAAATGTTTTTACTCTACAAAATAATGATTGAGTTCTGTCCACTTACCCCATGTTCCTTATATTGCGGAGTCTTGTTTGGTATTCTCTAGGTATGGTGTTTTCCTGCTCCTAGTACTTTGTCTGACTGAGGTTGCTGGTGGTTGCTTTTGCTGATCCACCCTTGAGCTTACTTTGGCTAGCTCCCTTTTTGGACTGACTTGCCCCCTTTCACCAGGTAACTCAGGAATGTTTGGGACTGACCAGAACCTGCTGAAGAAAAAGTATTAGTAAAGAGTTATAGCTATTAAAACTAGAATTTTGAACAGAGTCATTTGAAGCTCATTCTCGCCTTCCATCTCTATACTATTAAAAGAATCATTAGAGGAGTCATGAATGGAGTTTTCAGTCACTAAATTTTTAGGGTGTTCCGCAGATGTAGATGCCCCAACATTCACCAGGCCGTGCCTGGACCAGACACCCGAAGGTTTGAGGTTTTTATTTTTATAAAGGATAGTCTTCATCATCATCTTGATTTTTATGCTGAAAGGTTATGTTTGTTAATCTTGACATTATTTGGTTTAGATGACGTTTCCAGAGTTTCCCTGTGTCTGTCAGGCAGGAGATATGTTGTTTTTCCTATTCTTTTTCGATCTTCACTTCTCTCCACTGTTTGGTGTTCTGAACAGTGTAATCCCTTACCATTACCGTATCTCCTGGTCTATATTCTCGATACTTTCTTTTGTCTATTATGTTGCTATCTAAGTTTTCCGGTTTTCTTTCACTTGGCTTATCTCTGAAGGAGTTAATCTTGTTCTCAGATTTCTGTTGAACATTCTTTGTGCAGGTGACACCCTGTCACTGTATGCGGTGTATTTCTGTAGTTTAGCAGAAACCGATGTATTTGAGTGTTAATCGGCACCTGATGATTTCTTGGATCTGCTAAGGATGCTTTAATTTTGCTCTTAAAATGTCCAACTGCATTTCAGCTGCCCCGTTACTCATAGGGTTGTAAGGTGGTGTCAAAACATGTTCTATGCCATTTTTGAAAGAAATTCTTCCATTTCCCTTGATGGAAATGGCGGTCCAGTAATCACTACACCACTGTTTTGAATTGAAGTCCAAATCTTGAAAATACCTCTCTGAGCTTTTCCACTGTCTCTGACACTCGCTGTTCTTCTCATGTAAAACACTTCAAAGCCACTTTGAATAAGAATCTGCAATAATTGAAATTTTTTATTATTTAAATCTACAAAGTCAATATGGATTCTTTTCCATGACCTCATGTGTTTCTGGCCATTTAGTTTGTGTTATTTTAGGTGGTTCTTTGCGTGTTTTAAAGACAAGGTAAACAACTCTTAATCAAGATTTTCTATATCCTTGTCTATCCAGGCCAATACACTATTGATCGGGCTAGCGATTACATCTTACTATTCGGGATGGCTTTCATGTAATAAGTTTATGTTTCTCAAAATTGATGGTACGCAAATTCTGTGACCCCACATTAGAACCTCTTGGTCTACATGTAATCCCGATCGTCTCGTGGAAGTGCGGTTTAAATTTTCACTTTACTCTGCTGCGCCACTTGTCCTCGGACCACTATACTTAACACTTTGGATTCTCTTTGTCCTTCATTGTTGCCTCTCCTGATGTTTCACTGAAGAAAATGTAGGATGTTAACTGTCCAGGTACTTCGTCCGTATTACCCTGGTTGAATGGTGATCAGATAATGTCAGCGATTATATTATTGGAACCCTAATGTCTCAAATTTATAGTCAAATGATGACAGAAAGATACTGCCCATCTCATTAGGCTTACTAGCGGACATTTGTGGTATACCCTTATGTTCTCCAAGGGTTGCTAACATAGAGTTTGCGATCCTTTGACTGTAAATTTCATGCGTTGCAGAGATAAAAATAAAATTTATTTATTAGCACAGTATATTGGCCTAAAGCTTCTTCTCATGCACGAGTGCCTCACCTTTCCTCACTTGGCCGCAAGGTTCGCAGACACGAAGCACCAGTACGTTCTCCCTCCATTTAATATGTGACTTAGACAACCTGCTGCCATTTTCACTCGGCGGTTACTATAATTAGCAATGGGTCAAAGTGTACTACTATGCAGTGTCTGAAGCCATAATATTTTTAATTTTAAGAAAAGCTTTTTGATCACTCTACTGACCAACCAAATTCTTGAGTCTGCTTTAAAAGGTGTAGGTTGGAGTACTAATACAAAATCTACCGCAGCAATATAGACAAATCTATTGCAGTATCATATTGCCGCACTCAGATGAACGATCTACTCTTCCGTGCCAGATTCTCGTTGGCGAAGGGTGCCTCCGAACGCGCTTTCGCAACTTTTTCGCGGTCTTTTAAATCTCTTCGGCACATCAAAAGGCGAGTACAGATATTCAACTTGAGTCCCGAAAGAGTGAGAACATCTCTCTCCTTCTTGACAGTGAGACCTGCTTCTTTAACTTTTCTAGGCACTTCTCAGATTTTCCAAATGCATTGCTTCAGTCGGTTTTCCAGAAACTACGATGTCGTCCAAAACAGCACTACAAAGCTATGAATTTTTAAATAAGTTTTCCATTTCACGTTCGGAATATGCTTGTACAACAAGTCAACCAGATGGCGATTTGTTTGCCTGTCTATACAAGCCCACGTTCCGTACTTCGTTAAAATTTTTCAGATTCATCATCAGCTTTGGCTGCATGCCACTTGCCATTTCTAAGATCTATTTTGAAAATTTTTCTCCCCTTATTAAGCCTAGATGATCTCGTCAACCTTTGGTAAAGGATATTTGACCATCAGACAAATGTTATTTACAGTAACTTTATAATCTGCGCATAATCGTAAACTGCCATTGCTTTACAACCGGGACTATCGGTGTCGCCCATTCAGAATTATCAATAGGTTCAATCACCCTTCTCCCTCTAATTTATCTAACTCTTTCAATACTTCATTTTTATAAGCAAATGGAACACTTCTATGTTTACAAAATATAGGTTGAGCATTTTCTTTTAGTTGAATTTTAACTACAGAGTGAGTATAGTTACCTAATTTATCAGTAAAAACTTCAGGAAATTCGTTAATCAACTTTGTTACCTCATTATCAATGGACACCTCATTAATGAACTCAATTTTCACCTCAAATGTCTCCATCCAGTCACGGCCTAGTATGTATTTGCAGTGGCACCCTCCATCACATATAATTTTACTGGTTTAGTGACTCCACGATAAATAACATTGAGTGTGATATAACCTTCTGGCCTAAATGAGCCCCATCATATCCTCTTAATATGGTTCTCATCCTGTTTTAACCTAAAATTAGAGAAATGTGTTAAAAATGTTTGTTTTGACATTGCTGATAAGCCAGCGCCACTGTCAATAAAAACTTTTATTGGTTTTCCATTGATCAAAACATTTATTTTAAAAGGATTGTGACTATCAGTCCCACTCACTCCAAATACATTTACACATACATTTTGTTGGAGTTGGTTCCCATACTATTGTTACTTTGACAATAAAAAACATCTTCTTCCCGCTCATTTTCTAAATAAGAGTTATCATACTCACATATGCTTTCATTTTCAGTATTTTCTATAAAATTACATCGATTTTTATAGCATGCCTGTTGTATATGCCCTATTTTAGAACATAAATTACATTTTGCATGTCTATAATAACAATTTTCAGAAGGATGGTTTTTAAACAATGTTTACATTTATTTAAATTAGAAAAGTTTTACTACTTATCTTGTTTTTTGATGGCTGCTGAATGTTGACCGTGGCCTCGATCGGCTGACGTTGATGGTTGGTGATTGCTGCCATCGTCATCGGTCGCCGGCCGGGACCGGGGGTGCTCGATCGGATGCTCGAAACTGGAATGCTTCACGGTTATTGCTATTTCTGTTCTTCTTACCATAGCCTCTCGTTCTGTTGACCCTTATTCACGCTCCCAAAGCCGTGCGCTGCAACGGCTGATAGAGCACCCGCCCCTTTTGACGTCTCAGCCAGTGTTGCCAGCTCTGGCAGATGACTCAAGTCGGAGTTTTCATCTTCCTCACACACAGCCGTTGTTGAATGGTTCCGCTTTTTAAGCCACACAAAAAGCGATGAGCCAAAATTTTTGTTAGGTCATTTCCAAAGCTACAACTTATTGCCATGCTTCTCAGTCTGGAATAAAATTAGCTTCACATTTTCTCCATCCTGCTGATTGATTTTGTAAATTTAATGCAATTCCCGCCACGTACTTACTTTAGGATTTAAGTGTCCTGTTAAAAGTTCTTTCAAATTCAATTAGACTTTTTTTGTGCTTCGGAGCCAGTCTTCTGGAGAGCATAAGTTACGCACAATTGCGTAATACGGTTCTGATCCTGGCTTGAACTAAGTAAAATGGCAACTTTTTTTTTTTTCATTGTTAGTCACGCTACACATGCTGCGAAATGATTGTCCAGGCTATTCTTCGTATATAGGTGAAGTCTTCTAATCTCTGGGTGGAACTGTCTGAACTTCCTCGCCAGGTGCATGGAGTGCTCTTTCGTCGGCCATTTTGGGACACTTTTTTTTTTTACATATCGACCACGGCACGTACGTTTCGCATCAACTATTACCTCGTCGCCAGTGCTATATATTTCGTTTATTAAATCTTTATTATTACAATCGTTACGGACACCCGCCCATTTTAAGTTAGCTAAAATCGTAAGAACAAAGAACTGGATGTTCGCATTGTATGAGCGCGTTTCTGCGATTACGAAAATGTTAAAGAAGTGATTTTCACATAAAAATGGACGCCCGCCGTTAGTAACTGATTCTTGATATTATAAGCCTATTCACATACGTTATTCCGTTGGACGACTGAATTGTCATAGCAACTTTCTATTTTCTACAGCCAAAACTCCAATACTTTTCACTGAGGTGTTTATACTGGCAAAATGGCATAGCAACATGTATTTCCACCAAAGAAACTTCTACCTGCCTCCTACCTAGATAAAACCAATATGATGGGCTTTCAGCGACTATTTCACAAAAGTTTTTATTCTGGCAAAGCTAGCATAGCGACCTTCTGTTTTTCACACTGAAAAATCTCATACCTGCTCCTACCTAGATAGGCCCGTCATGGTGGTTGCGGCCACTTTTCACTGGAGTGTTTTAAACTGGCAAAAAGCCATCAACCTCCTGTTTTCTATTGACAAAACTCTTTACCTGCTCCTACCTAAGATAAAACCATCACATGGTGATTTTTTTAGCCACTTTTCACTAAGGTGTTTTTAAACTGGCAAAAGGCATGGCAGCCTCCTTTTTTTTTTTCTACTGACAAAATTCCTATCCGGTTGATAAAACCAACATAATCATCAATTATTTTAGGCAAAGAACTAATTCAAAAACGGTATTTACCAATCAGTTATGTTGACGTTTAAACAATAATTTATTATACGTCAAAGTTTGTCACCTAATTATTATTACCGCGGTTATAATTGGTTAAACGCCTAAAATTAATAAATGGTATTTATGTGACAAATTAGGGGTACCTAAGTAAAAAGTTTAAAAGCTATTTTTATTTGCACGTAAAGCAAGGTTAAAGACTAGCTTGTAGTTTTAGTAAAATAGTCTTGCTAAAATATTATTCGGGATAATTTTTTTTGGCAAAATAAGTATTTGCTTTATTTGGATAGTAATTTTTAAGATAATTCTTGTATGAAATTTTTTAAAGTAGTAGTATAAATTTGTTTGTTAAAACTTAACTTTACAAAAACCAAAGGTGGTATTATTGCTGAGTTTTACTAAATAAAACCTTAAAGAGGGACTATTGAGTTTGCCTAAATTCTTTCATAAGTATTGATTTTTAACAAAGGAGGGCGTGAAGACTTAAAGTACGTATTTAAAAAGTGTACAAAACAAAAAAATTTTAAAGATTATTGCAGCCATGTAAGTTAAAAAAATGCTAGCTTAGTGTGTGGTATAATTTGGGATTATCAGAATAAGAAAATTGTGAAAATCATTAAATAAATCTTTAACCCTTAACTGGTGACACAGAGTTTTCTCAGACTCTGCAAATTTTGTTTCCGGCTCATATCTACCACAACCATAGTATGTAAATCTACCGTTTATACACGAGAAAAAAAAAATCGTTAAATATTCATGCAATTGTAACCTACATAATTACAATGTGTGAGCTCTATAGGCCCCAGGTACACGTAGTAATAAAACTCGTCTCCACAAATATTGTGCAGTTGTTTAATGCTTTTGTAGCAGAACTTTATGTTACCGTTTTCAATACTACTATAATGTAGTCAAGATTCATATTTGGTTACTGTTGTTAGCTACTATCATTTACTTACATTATTTTAGGACTCGTTTGACACACAGTTTTGCATTACACTCTTATAGCACACAACGCCTTTGATTTTTTTCCGTGTAGTACCTGCCTAGACTGTAGGGTGTGATGCCAATATTTGGTGCTTCGAAGGTAGCATCCAGTGTTTATCTGTTTTTAAGTTAGGTGAGTCACGGAGTCTCCCTACCTCCCTATCACCACTTGTGCTTGAAAGCAAAACATATTTAATTACCATAGGTAGTTGCGGTAAAACCAACCAGTTAAAGGGTAAAATAAAATTAAAGTGAGGATTTTTAAAATGACATATCTAATTTATCAAAAGCATCAGCTTTTATTCGTAATTGTATTAAAATTTTTATTTAAAAAAATTAAAGCACTTCATAAATGTTGTTATATTTTTAAACATTGTAGTGGTTCATGTTTAATTGTTTGATTTACAAAGCAGCCGGTCGATAATGGATGATGTTAATAAATATTTTTGGCTGCATTTATTAAACAAACTTTTCAGCATAAAAAGTAAACAATGAACGATTTTACCAGCAATGTTTGCTGCAATATAGTTTGATATGACATATCAAAACAATCCTCTGTTTCAGCCTTTGCTAAAATGTAAATTTTCATTGTTGATTTTAACTGTAAATAAATAACTGGTGTTACCTGTCGAGCAATTATAATGTTTACTAGGTTCATTTCTTTATACAGGATGTTACTTGTTAATATTTTAGATAATGTTGTAGTGCATTAATGTTTTAATTAAAATCCCTTTGTTGGGTATTCGTTAAGCCGCGTCCAGACACAGCAACAATTCCAAAGCAACAAAGCCGCATTACGCGCCATATAAGCGCGGAACGTGGACGTGGACGAAATTCACGTCGTTTTGAGGAGTTTGTCAAATGATTCGCCGGTGATTCAGATCTTGTCCGTTTTTTGGCGTCAAAGGAGGGCGTGCAAATGGGTTGAAGTTTAGTTTGGACGACTGTTTGGCAAATTGTTGCGGAAGTCTGGACGCGGCTTTAAAATTAAACGAGCTCTGCTTAATCTAAGTTTATACCCCCCTTTGTATACCGGGTGGTGGGTCGCCGAGAGGAACATTAGAATTCCGATGGTAAATTCTAAGCAGCTTAAAAAAGAAATATAATAAGCAAATCTTGAGATTATATTCAATTAAATGTAATTGCAAAATTACCAAATTTTTCGGTTTAGAGTAAAACCAAACGTACCTGTAAAATAAATGTTGTCACTGACATTAGGAAAAGTGTCAATAAAATATGGAAGGTCAGTATTTAAAAAAATATTATGTATTATTTAATTGACGATTGAAAATCAAAGGCCCCTAATTTTTTATCTTCAGGTTCCTCATAGAATGTGAGGTTCCAAAATATTTTATTTTTATTGACTTTTTTTTTCATGTAAATTTAAAATTAAGAATTCTATCTGTAATGCTTAAAACCCAATATGTCTATTTTAAAATGATTAATACTAAGCTGCCCAATCATGTTAAAGCTTCTTTCCGCCTATAGCTATTTTCAATTAAATAAGCGCGTTGTTGGTAATACCATTTGACAGCGTTTGGAATTGGTTCTGGCAGTAACTTGCGTTATTAAAGGGTCTTGGAATAATATCTAAAAACAATTTACTATGAACAATGAACCAAATACGGAGTCAGGAGAGCTAGAACATGTCAACGCGGGCATCACCGTATGCTAATAAGTAATCTTTGGTAGAAAATAATACCAATAATGGCGATATATGTAGATATAATAAAACGCATTGTGGTTAATGTATTACTGTCCTAGCCCAACTTAATTCTAAATGCTTTGGCAATTATACCAAAGACAGCTATTTTTTTAGATAAAGGAGGTTTTTTAAGGGAAACGTTTGACTTATTTGATTTGATAGGAAGTTTGATCAGATGAAACAGCTGTAAATCTTGCAGTGTAAGTGTGTCCGCAGATCGCTTTGCACAGTGTGGCGTACGCGCCTGCGATGTAAAATGTTTTTTCTGCTTTCAATACAAGCCTAACACGGAAAAAAAAAAATCGAAAGTCGTTGTGTGCTATAAGAGTGTAGCGCAAAAATTGTGTTAAATATGTTTATTATTGACGCTCTTAAGTATAATTTTCGTAATTAATTTTCCGTTATGAAAATCAATGGGCCCTAAAGTTTTGTAAGTGAATGATAGTAGCTAACAACAGTAACCAAATATGAATCTTGACTACATTATAGTAGTATTGAAAACGGTAACATGAAGTTCTGCTACAAAAGTATTAAATAATACTACACATTATTTGTTACAAAAACGGAGCGAGTTTTTCTACAACATGTACCGCGGGCCTATAGTGCTACACATTGTAACTGTGTAGGTTACAATTGCATGAATATTTACCAGATTTGTAAGTCCCTTACACATGAGACGTAATGACGAACGCCCTACGCCCGACGCCTGATGCATAAAAAGTAATGCAACCTTTCACATGCTTGCGCGTGTGCGTATGCGTTAGAATATATTCACTCTTAATGCAGGAGGTTTGTATAGGCGTACGGCGCCGGCGTTCGTTCTTCTCATGAGTAACGGAACCCACGGGCCTACATATTTTAAATTCATGCTTATGGTAAAATAATTTATTAATTTCACAAAATTTGTGGATTTATTGCAGCACAAGTCAGCGGTAAAACGAAAATATGCGAATTAAGTTCGCACTCAAGAGAGATTTTTTGAGGGGTTTTTTTAAGCCGGCAAAAGCGCAGCTTAAATGGTTTTTATGTTTGCTTTTCTCGTTATTACTTTATCAAAAGTTTACTTTATTATTGTTTAAATACTTTTCTGAAAATACGCTTTAAGCCGTAGCTAAATATTTAAATATGTTGTATTTGCTAAATAGTATGATTTTATAATTATATACAAGAGTTTATAACCTTTTGCATTTTTAAAGTAATAAAGAATTATTTTGTGCGTCATATTTTAATTAATTATGTAAAATTTATAAGGGTAAAAACAATTGAAGGGCTTATTGTGAAAATACGATAAGCCACACACAGTTACAGAAATCTGCTTTATTCTCAAATTTGTTTATTATTCTTAAAGTTTATTAAATTTTGTAAAGGCATATAAGTTTATTTTTAATAAAAGCTGATTTACCACATTTTTTTAACTTAAAAATTTACTATTTTCGTATTTTGTGATTGTGGTTTATCGTGTGATTACATTAAGACCTTTAATTTTAAAAATATCTTTTGGAAATTTTCGAATAATTATTTAATTTCAAAAATCTAAGTAAGCCACTTTAAAGTTTGGTGTAATAATATAAATATAAGTAATTTTTTTTTATGAAATTTTAGCTACGCCAATCAATTTTTTGCACAAACTAAAAAGAACCTGTTACTCCAATAATGATTCCAATTTTACAAAAGAACTTTTGTTTTTTACCATCGACCATTTATCAATAAAGCTTCTGCTTCTAATAATTACTAGGTATAATTTATTTTTTTTTATTAAGCAACACAAGGTAAGTAATTTTTTAAAGGACCTTATAAAAAAGCTACAAATTTAATATTTTGTACCATTTTTTCCTAGAAATATCTTCTTTGCAATACCTTCCCTCCAAAAGTTTAACTTTGTCCCCAAATATTCAACCCTTATTGGAAGTTCACATCAAATAAAAATGTTTTTAATTATCATATTTTTATTTATTCATGTTTTACACCTTTTTCCCCTAACTTTTTTATTTTATATTTAAATATAATAAAAAAAAACTTTAATCATGAATAAACAGTTTGTTAAAAATATGTTATGTAAAAACGTATAAAACAATAAGAAAATTAAAAATATGATAGAAAATAAGAATTATTTATTTTATATGAAATTTCAGATAGGGATTATTTAACTTTTAACCTTTTTCATTTGACATTTTGCTAAATTATTTAAAGAAAGGCAGTTTTCTCGGTTAATTTTTACATTTTGTTCTTTTTGGAGCCTCTGTACAAAACAAAACAAAATCTTGTTCATTTGGGAAAACAAAAGCAGTTGTTGTACTACGACTTTCTGTGAACATTTAAATTTTGGACCATTTGTCCCATTGTAAAGTCCATCTGTGAACATACTGTATATTTTAAATTAAAAAACAAAAAAGTTTAAGAAAAAAAAACTAACCAGGATGTCCCAACTCTATTTATATACCAAATAACTTCGCCCTGTACAAGAGACAAAAATAAACTTGAATTATAATATGTTATCGAATACACTTCTTTTAGTGATAGTTCTAGTTAATATACAAGGTGTGTCTTAAAAGCACGATTTTTATTGGCAAGTTGATTTTTTTAAACGGAACACCCTATATATTTTAACAAATTTTTGACTCTGTATAAAATTCTACATCAAAAATTTATAACACACTATACGTCAATTAGTGCTGGTTGTCAGCAATATGTTGATATACTGATTAACGATTAAAAGTGACAAAATAAAGTCAGTTTTGGGTTTTAATTATTTTTAAGTAATTCTGTCACTGTCAAGTGACAAATAATAGTAATTCATTACCTTCCATTGTAACGCAACTACTAGTAGGTATGTCAGAAATTTCGCTTATTTTGGATATCGGTTTAGCGAATTGCAATTAAAAAAATAACATAACGTCAATTATCGCCGGTTTTAAGTTAGGTCAGTAGGTATGTATCTCTAATAAACTAAATAGTTGAAGCTTACTTATAAGTGGTTCTTACAAATTATTTGCATGTTATTATATGTTTTGTCACTTTGACAGTAACAGAGTTATTTAAAAATATTTAGAACCAGCACTTTCTTTTCTTTGTTTACTTTTTGTCGGTAATAAGTATATTTATCTTACTGCTGATATCTCAAAAACCAGCAATAATTGACGTATGAGTGTGTTTATATATTTTTAATGCAGAATTTATCATAGTCAAATTTGTTTAACATATTTGGTGTTTCATTTAAGAATAACCAACCTGACAATGAAAATTATGTTTTGAAACACCTTGTATAATAACTAGTACTTTTAGGAACAAAGTGTATTTAGATAAATATTTTCTATCATAAGAAGTCTGTACAGGGGACGAAATATAATTGCTGTATATATAGGGTTGAGACAACCTGTATATTTAAACACAAGCTTTGTTATTTTTTTTCTTATTTTTGTAAGTTAGTAGATAAAATTTTACTTTAAGACCGCGCATGCATTTTGTTGTAATCAAGTTCGTTAAAATTTACAAAAATCGTACCGACGAATTATTAAATTCCTAAGAAACAAAAATTGCGTTTAACGCAACAATAATGCCGTTAATAAATATGTAAAACTGTGGTATAAAAAGAAGTAAAGAAACAAGCATGATGTTTAAAAAATAAATTGTAAATAATATGGCTGTTAGTATGAGTGACCACAAGTCACGGAAATCTGAGATAAATTTAGCGTCGCCATAGAACAAACACCACGCCAACCCTATAACTCATGTTATGCAAAGGATATAGCATTTGTTTATAATTGGACGACAGGAGATTTATTAAAGTTTTTTGATTATCTCGTACCAAAACTAACAAAGGTATAAACGTGAAAAATTGTGTAACCTATTTGCAAGTCATTTTACTTTTAGTCAGCCACAGGGTTGAGGCTGTAAAGTGCAGTTTAATTCTTACTGATCCCACCCCATATAATAGGTGGGTTCGGGATACACCTCTTTTCACCTCATCAGCACCTAAGCACACTCTAAGTATTCGAGTATTGCATTTGGAGTGAAAAGAGTAACTCAACAAGCGTTCGGCTTTCCAATAAGAGGTGAAAAGTGCTTACTCCAAAAGTTCCGTATCATCAACAAGAGTGTAAGGTGCATTTAATCACTTTTAATTTTTTGATGTTAAATTTAATGTATTAATTTATATTTTGATTGTTTTTGCACTTATATAATAACATGGAGCAATATAGTATAAAATAACAATGGAAGTAATTTGTAAAGAAACTTAATTTTAGAATATAAATATTGACATTGACAACCAAAGAACATTTTGCTTTTGGTACAAAAGCGTTCGATTTAAAGGATCGCAAACCACAAAATCTAGAGTCAGGTAATGAAAATCTACTCCTACTTCACTCCAACTTTGTCAACAATCCCAAACCCAGCTAATTTTGTTATTACATATTACACTGATAAAAATATTGTGCAACACTTCAGTTGTATTTTTATTAGGGCAGATTTTGTGTACAAAAGTAACTTGTTTAAAGTGTAAGAGTCAGTGGATGGCAGACCGTCAGTATTTTACCAAAGCTTATATTTTGCTCAATGACTCTCCTGTACCTACCTAACATGAGATGGGGAGTCCACTAAGCCGAGCGATGGTAGTAAAGACGTCCACTCAGGTAAGACAGTTACTACTAAATTTAACCAAGTTCGGCAGTATTTTACTAAAGCTGCCGTTTGGACTCATTGAAGAGTGTAATTAATGCGATCAAAATAAAAATATGGGCAAGAGCCAGACAACATTGGGGTCTCTAACAAATAGAGCTGGCGAATTGCCTCTGCAGCAGAGCCATAAACAAAGACGAAGACAAGAAGACTATTTAGCTTTGTTGTAAATTCGTGGCAGACTTTGTAAAAATTTAAAAAAAAACAGATTAAAGAGATGTTTGACAAATCTGAATTTTTAATAGTCAAATTTAGAGTACCATTACCTAAGTGATGTCTTAGCTAGGGTTTAGTTTAATAATAATTACGTATCTAATTCACAATGTCACCACCTTTCTGAAAATGGATCGATCTGAAATTTGGTAAACACCCTTAATCTTGATGACAATATAATATAATACATTCTTTATGATTGTAAACCCAAGATGGCCGCTGATACAAAGTGGTGGATTACTTCACAACAACCTCAATAAAGGTATCAAACGAAATGGCTTGATTAGTAAAATGGACCTCATTCTAAAATAAATATACCCAATAGAATATGAACTATCACCTAACAACAAAAATTGAAAACAGGAAATTAAATTATATTAAAAAAATATTTTTACGGTTTTATTACAATAAACGTAATGTAAGTTATGTACTAAAAGGTAAAAATAATTCTGTAAGTCTAGATTGCACCAATCTTTTCATCAATCTAGGGTATTTATCGGACAAATAATAAAATCGTTGGTTAGTTTCGGTTAGTTATAGTGAGGCATTAAATGACCTCAATAAAATGAGATTTTATCAACTAAGCCAGAACTAACCAAAATTATGTTAAACGGTTTTATTGCACTAAAAGTTAAAAAATAATTTGCTAATTTTAAAACTTTTTTTGTTTTGATTGGTCCTAGCCTCGACCTTAATTTTTTAAGCAACCTTACCTTTAGTCCCTGGGCCAGTAATAAAATTTACTTAATAATAATAATAACACTTTTAAGACCCTTTTAGGAGTCAATTACGAATATTTATACCGCCATAAATGGAAGCGGTGCGTTCACCTAGCCTGACAATCCTAAATGTTTTGGGTGTCGGCCCGGGCACCAGCCTGTCAATGTTAAATATTTCGGATGTCAGACCAGGCAAAAGCGTATCTTTTTGGTCGGAGAAGTTTAACACAATATTTTGAATGCAATTTTTAAACATTGTGACAAAAATTAGAATTACATTTACGAAACCCAGCCAATCAAATCCCCAAAACATTTCAATGTACCTTATGGTTTCGTGACTGTAGCACTTACGATTTTGGCACAATGTTCGAAATCGCATTTACATTGTGGTAAACTGGTCCGACAAAAAAGTGACGCGTTTGCCTGGTCCGACACCCGAAATATTTGACATTGACCAGGCTGGATTAACGCGCAGCTTCCATATATGACGGTGTGAATATTCGTGGTAGACTCACACTTAACATGTTGACGAACACTTGGTTAACTGGTTGAAAACCTAAAAAAGCACTGCACTTTTAAGCATATTCTAGTACTACAACCTCAGGTATGTATAAAAATAGTCATCGTTTATTTTCTTTACTGTTCTTTAATAAAAAATAAGATTACGTAAATGAACGCCATATCCTACTAAAATTATAGACAGCTATTTCCGTCGGTATCCGTAACTGTGTTAATTTACCCCGTATACACAGAAACGTATATTTTAAAACTTATTATATTGTGACCTATTTAAAAATTTCAGTCGACTCCAACTAAAAATAAAATCAAACATATGCAACGGGTTAAAAAATAATTAGTTAATATTATGGCCGCTTGCACACTGACCACTAGTCACGGAAATCTAGGATAAATTTTAACCAACGATATAGTGGACGCCACATGCAACTGTAATTCATGTTGCAAAGAGACATCGCATTCGTTATAACTAGGCGACGGAAAATTTATTAAATTTGTGCTTATCTTACAGCAAAACTAACAAGGCGTAATAGTAAAAAATTGTGCTTTGAATTATAAACTTTTTATATTTTTTTTAGCGTATGTATAATTTTTACTACGTGGTGAAAGTAAAAGAAACGGTTTTTATAATAAAAGCTTTGTTGTACTTCTCTAATTTGTATAAACTTTTAAATATACAGAGTGTTTTAAAATATTCTTCATACAGGGTGCCTCTAAAAGGTCTGTACAAAATGGTATCATAGACCCTTAAGGCCAAAATTACAACCATTTAACGCAATTCACCTTTGTCGAAAAGTTGATCGTTTGCAGAGGTACAGGGTGTTAAAATGTTTATTTTATTTTAGTTATTTCTGAATAGTTTTTTACTACAAGACATTTTTATTAAATTTAGTACTAATGGGATTTTGGGTTGGTCGAAAATGTAGAGGGTGTCACCTGCAGCCCTTTTCTTAGGTAAAAGTGTCATAATTTTTTTGCTCATGTATATATCAATTTTAGGATTAAATATTTATTCTTTATATTTTTGCACAAATAATGCATATCTAATAAATATTGCTACTAGCAACAGTTTTTCAGATGTTTCATATTAAACATTTTACTTTACACCAGGGTTTGCCCACTGATCTCGATGGATTTCCAATAATATAACCTGCGCGAAACAAAAGTTACATTTCATGGGCGAAAAAACCGATTTGTGCGCAAGCCAGGTAAGGAAAACGCACCTGGCGCCAAACAAACTATCCACATTGTCGGAAAGAATTTGTCGACGGCGTCCTGGTTTTCTGTTCGAAGTACGGTAGCTAATGAGCGTTACGGTCAGACCGCGGACGAAGGGTACGGGGTGCCGGTGTTTGTATTTTGCCACGGCTTTTAGGTGCGCATGTTCGTCCACTCATTCATTTGTTTACTGCGCGAGGTCGTAAAAATCCGAAAAATGCCTCTTGCCACTGCGGATCTAAATGTAGGTTATCTATGGGGTTGCCATTGCATTCATTCACGTATATATCTGGGTCACCTGGTTGTGTCCAAAAGGTCTGTACAAAATTCTACCAAAATTCTTTGGGCCAAAACACAACGATCTAATGCAATTTTCCCTAGTCGAAAGGTTGCTGGTTTGCAAGAGCAAGATACAGGAAGTCAAATTTTTATTTTTGTTTATTTGGATACCCTGTATCTCACCAACGATTAACTTTTCAATTAAGGCAAATTGGGTTAAATTGTTGTGTTTTTGCCTAAAGAAATTGTATTAACAATTTGTACATACCTTTCGAAAAACGTGGGTGGCCTAAATAAAGCTTAAAAATGCAAAAGAAAATCTTCATGTGAAATAAAACGTTTATTATATAATATCAGATCGTTGCTCGTAACGATACTTATTAAGTTTATCTTTTTTGTGCAAAAACTATGGAATAATAAAAATCTTTACTAGAATCATAATATACCGAGGCAGTAGTAATAACACT
Organism: Listronotus bonariensis; assembly: GCA_014170235.1. Lineage (NCBI taxonomy): Eukaryota > Metazoa > Arthropoda > Insecta > Coleoptera > Curculionidae > Listronotus > Listronotus bonariensis. Next base: position 138,942 of record JACEGR010000354.1, on the reverse strand, counting down.
TTGAACAAAAGCAAAGTACTGCAGGTAAGCAAAAATATGAGTAACTTCTTATACCGAATTTTGTGAAAAAAATCCATAATAAAAAAAATATTTAAAAATAACTAAAATAAAATAAAAATTTGACAACCTGTATCTCGCAAAGATGGATGGTGGAGGGGACGATTACTATCTTTATGGCGGACAAGTTGAAAAAGTGGCCATCGGAATGTAGCAAATTGGCATGGCCCCATAGTAGCTAGTGGAGGGATTTGGGTATTTCTTTCCTTTTTTATTTTGTATCTATCTGTCCATTTTCATTTTGTATCTCACTCAAATAATTCATGCATTTTGGTTAAAAAATCTCCTCTGGCTATTGTGACGTTACCTTAAGTTGCTTCTTTCGACGGACACTTTTAATACATTCAGATGGTACTCCTCCCCTATTCTTCATACTCGCAATTGATTAACTTTTGGTAAATTATGCTGGATTGTTGTATTTTGGCCCAAGGAGTCTATGGTGGTATTTTTAACAGGCCTTTTACCTGTATATTAAAGGCTTAAATGGTAAGCTAAATAAAAGATTTTTGTAAATTTTTACGCAAAATACAGCGCTATCGTAAGTTGTGTGATGAACATCGATTATTTCAAACTAGTCTAAATGTGTTTCCATGTGTCCACATTTAGCGAAGGTGTATGGTCGCATGGCAATAAACGCATAGGTTCGCGTAGTGTAAACGTAAATAATCTCATGGACGAAAGCATGCGGAAAGGTTCGCTTGATTGTCGGTACTAAGAAAATCCGCGACACACTGTTATTAAATGTGTGACTCATTTTTTATCAACTATTATACAGGGTGTTTCCAAATTGTGGTAAAAAAAAATTAATGGTGTCTTTTTAAGCCAATTCTATGAAAAAAAGGTCATATAAACATAGGTTCAGAAATGCTTTGTTTCTAAGATAAAGGGTGTTAAACTTTAAAAATAAAATCAGTTTTTTTAATAACACCTTGAATAAGCCTTATCCTATTTTAATGAAATTTGGCTTTGGTATTTGGTAAAATAGGTAGTTTACTTAGCCCTAAACTAATTTTAATAAGTGAGAGCAGTGGCGACGTGGGATGCATATTAGCTAATAATATTGAGAAAAATCTACGCCAAGTTTTTGGTACTTTCTCTAATATTTAAACATACATATTTTATTAGCTAGCCTAAAAATATACCTAAAAATTAGGGTTTTCAATATACAGGGTGTGTCAAAAATTTTAGGGGTTTTTTAAATGTAAATACAGCCTTGACCACAGTTTTTTGCCGACTCTGTAGCAATATTTTGTTTAAATACTATAATTAATATAAAATAGTTTTTATCCGGTAAACGGATGGGTCCAGGTCGCTTTCTATTCGGATCTTACACTATTAAGATGCTTTAAATTATCATTTAATAGTATATTATTATAATTATATTTTTTAATTTTATTATTATAAAAAAAAACACACGAAATATTGAGAACTTATAAAAGAAACACATTTTATTTTATTAGTAACATAATATATTATACAATGATACTCAAATATTTTAAACATTAATATTTGTTCTTTTATATTTTAAAGAATCATGTTAATAACAAACACAATTTTCGCTTAAAAATTGCTAATTTAATCCATACACTACAGTACACTTACCTTTTAAAGCATTTACATTTTTTGATGGTGTTGGAAATTTTAAAATAAATAAAATAAATTTGGTTATATTTGTATGATAATATAAAATATTTTGGAGTATTTAAGTGGCAAACCCTAAAAGGTTTTTTATTAATTCTGCTGCTAAACTTTATATCTTTTTTGGTTTTAAATATTTTATATATATTGAATTTATTTTTAAACATGGCCTTTTCTAATCAATATAAAGGTGTACCTTTTAAAAATGGTACAAAATGAGTGTTTAAATAATGTTTTATTGTTTGACCATTTTATTATTAAGCCAGAAACAAGTGAAAAAATAGTGCTAAACTAACTATTTTTATTTTTAGCGATATATAATAAACTAAATATTTAAATTGACGTAGCAATGTTAGGAGCGATACTGTCCCAAGGTATTAAAATAAAAACCCAAAAATAAAAAAATATAATTTTTAGATATAAAGTGATATATACAGTGAGTGTGTGAGAGTCAGGACGCCCCTTTCTAACAGTCTGTATTTTTTCATGAAAATTTTAGGACTTAAGTAAAATAGTAAGACAACCTAAACCAAATTTAAGTCAAAAAACAGATGTACATGTCAAACTGAGATTTATGCACCATTTCACAAAAAAAGTTAAAAGAGGTGTCTTGTGGCACATCGTAAAAACTACGTTATAATTCTGAAACATAAAGCCAATATCTTCACCTATTCACCTACTAGAAAATGGCGGTACTTAAATAATTACCCGAATACCGGATTTTGATGGCCATATTTCCGAAACTAATAAAGTTAGATATATTATTGTGGTATATTATATATATATATATATATATATATATATATATATATATTAATGTACAGGGTGAAATAAAAAGCACCTATATTTTTAATGATTTGCCCTATATATTTTATTACCAAAAGATATTTTAAAGGCCTTTACGAAAATATCATATTAAGAATATTTACCTTCATTCATTTTAGAAATATGTCCATACAATTCCTGTATTCAGGTAATTTTAAAGTACTGTCCTTTTGCAGTAGGTAAAAGTATTGTGTTTGGGAGCTTAAAAGAATGTGCCACAAGACTTTCTTTTACATTTTTTTTTAAATGGAGCCTTACTCTTAGTTTTATATTTATAAATGTCATTTCTTTTCTACAATTTGGTTTATATTGTTTTACTTAAGTCCTTAAATTCACATGAGAAAATACCAAACAATTTAAAAGGGTAGTTTACCGCAATGGAGGTCTTGATTTTAGACACGCACGGTATATTTCTATTAAAAGTAAAATTAAATACTAGGTCTTGATTCCATTAAAGCTGTTAGCTAATTTTTTAAAAAAGATCTTTAAAATTTTTTAACATAAATTTTGTAATAATCATTTTACGCAGTTTTGTTGTTTAGTAGAAAATTTTTCACACCTTTTAAACCATAATATCATAAAAAAATAAGCAATTTAATGTTTTAATATACAGGGTGTTTCTAAGCAAGTGCAAAAACATTTCAGAGAGGTGATTCTTTGTCCAAAATAAAGGGTAGTTTGCTTAATAAACATAGGAGTAAAAGTTAACCATTAGGGATATATCGCGGTACAAACATAACGAAAAATTAACGTTTTTATTTGTCATCTCAAAAACAAAAAGTAATGAAATTTGACGAAAATATTTGTCGTTATAAAAGTACACGTTTTTAATATTTTTTTTTTACTTTTTAAAATTAATGGAAGTGTTGGAAATAGACTACTCCTATTGTTTTTTGGTAACTAAATTTACAGAGACACTTACAAAACGACCTTGAAACATACTAATTTTGGATACACTGATTTATTTAGCAACTTTTTAAACTTTTGATTTTTTTTGTTTAACCTTCAAATTTCAAATAAAAAATAAAATATAAATCATAACGTGCCGGTTACCGAAAATCTTCTTTATATAAAAAAACTATTTATATGCTGTCACCTATTAAGGACTTTTTTAAATATATCTCTAACTGACATAACTTGTTAGTTTAAATACAATACTCATTTTGTTTTAAAGCAAAAAATAAAGAATTTTTTTCTTAATTTTTTGGCGATATCTCCTCCATGGTTGACTTTTTGTTTGACCCCAACTACTACCCTTTTTTTGAACAAGCAATTATTTTCTGAAATGTTCCGCATTTGTTTTAAGGCATCCTGTATTATATTTTAAATAATTTGACTAAGCATTTATTTTAAGTTTAAAGTTTGCTTTGTTAACGTATTGGTATGTTCGATTATAAACAGAAATCCGATATATTTTCGTGTCATTCATATCCGATTCCATTAAAAATCAAATTCTACTTTAAATTTTTTAGAACATTTCTCCCATGACATTTCACGAACTGTCAGTTTTAATAGGTAATGAGGACTTCTCTAAAGAAATGTTGTGCAGTACAGGAATTATATAACAGCCAAATTTAATTTTGGCATATTATCTAACATGGGCGTAGTTCAAGTTTTTATTTTTTTATTTAATATCTAAAAGTAAGACATTAAACCCACAAGTAGGCATTAAAAAGCACTCTTAAAAAAGAACAAGAATTAAAACACAACCTCTTCTTTTAAAGAAGTGCGACGTTAGCTACCATAAGTTCAGTCCGACAGACCGACCGTTTTATTACTGATTTTAAAACCGACCGGTCAGTTTAGAACAAACCAAGCTGTTGAGCGCCAGTTATTGCTAGAGCCAATGGTAGCTAACGCTACTCTTCTTTAAAAGGTGAGATAATGTTGTAATTCTTCTTCTTCTTTTAAAATACCCTTTTTATTTCATTTACTCAAGATAGCGAATCAATGTATTTAAGCTCAAAGAATTTAAATATTGTAACTATAAAACAATAGGATAAAAAAAACAAAAAGCTTACTTCATAAATGTTACGTTTTTTAAATGGAACAACCTATTTAAAATTTTATTTTTTGGAGTTTATAATCAATTCTAATATGGGTAAAATAACTCTATCTTAAAATGTTTTTGAGTAATTGACGCTTGAAAAGTAACATTTTTGACTTATTTTATTTACTTAAAAAATATATCAACATTAAATTAAGGTAATACAGATGACCACCTGATACTTTAAAGTCATTAAAATTTTTATTTGATAGTAGATTTTATATTAGTTTTCATAATAAAATTTTCCTTAGATGAAACACTAGAGATTTTATTGCCATACTACAAGTATTAAGAAAGTGCCAGTAAAGCAAAAAAGAAAAATTAAAAACTTAAATAAAAAGAAATAAGTCTACAAATGGGTGGAAACTTAAATAAGTTATGATAATGTTACAGACTTTTAAAAATGTGTTTAAGTTAGAGAATTTTAGAAAGTTAGGATCATTTAATTCAGTTTGTTTATTTATTCAAATAATTTACCTTAATTTTTCCAAGTTCTTTCATCATTTTTGAAGGCTTCCGAAAACGCCCGAATTATCCATTGAAAACTTTTATTCATACTGTACTATGAAATTTGGCGATATTTCTTCAAAATTCTAGATCATTCTTCACTCTTCCACTATACTATAAAAGGGTGAAGGAAAATCTTGGAGCAATTAGTTTTTATTGGAATTTTGTAGTGTAAACTCTCGGGACATTGACAATTAAAGATTTTGTCGTTGTTGTAACCATGGTTACGTTTCATTGTTAATAAAGGTATAAAAACAAAGGTACGTGTTTTTATACGAGGTGTTTTTAAAATTCTCTAACCTAAACACATTTTTGAAAGTCTGTAACATAAAATAGGAATACATATTTAATCACATGGTATATGCCAAAAATGTGACTGATGAAGCGTCAATAACTAAAAAACAGTTAAAGATAGACATATTATATTCTCTTTAAATGCTCTAAGAATTAATTGGCCAAAGAATATAAAGCGGTATAATAAAAGTAGTGTTCCGTTTAAAAATCCCAAGATTTATGGTGTTTTCATGCATTCCTTTTGTCTAAGATTTTTAAATTTTCCGAGCTAAAAAACATCAATTGGCTATTTTTAATTTTTTGTACATAACTTCTTTTGCGAATCCTAAAAACTGTTACAAAAAGTGACTAGTTTTCATTACAAGTTGAACAATAACCAAACAGTGCTATATTTACTAAGATTTTTGAAGTAATGCAATCCTCTTTGTTACAGTTTTAATATGTCTGGTCTTTTAGGGCATTTTTAAAAATTAATTTTGGGTTAACCTGATCAATAAAAGCGTTAAAAAAGGATTGGTTAAACTCCAACCCGTGTTTATAAATTGATCGGATCCTTAACTCGGGTTGGATCCTGCTGACCCAGGTAAAAGTTAGGATTAGTCGGGTTAAACAGAAGTATCAAAATCAACTATTTTATATAGGTCTTAATAATTTATGTTGTGTTTATGACAAGACAAGTATTAAAATAAAAGTCAATAATTTAATATTTATTAAGTATTTTGAACCCAATTATTTTTTTATTAAACTTTAAAAAGAAATGTACGACCACAAACAAAGGGAACTAGTTATGTTTCCTTTTGACATGAAGCTGATAAATAAAATCCAAATGGAACATATGTGTTCAGAAAATACCGAAAATTTCAGTGAATCTTAAAAACAGCTAAGTGAATTTACCCCAACCCATCGGATCAATTTTTAAAATTGACTTTATTGAAATAACAACACAAAATATTTTTAAACATTTTTTTTATGATAGACCCTAAAAGAATAATTAAATAGGCTACATGATAAGAACACTTTTAAAATCTTTTTATGGAGACGAATCTACAACAAATATTCATATTGCCATATATGGAAGCGGCGCTTTAACCAAGCATGTTAATATCAAATGTTTTGGGTAGTCGGACTGGGCGGACGCGGTACATTTTGATCGGATAAGTGTGCCACAATGTTTTCCATGCAATTTTAAACATTTTGTTAAAATTGTTAAGGATTACAGCGTTGTATGGTTACAGTCATGAAACCAAAATGCTCAAACACATGTTCTGGTTAGTTTTGGTTAGTTCTGGTTAGTGTGTAACCCTTACGATTTTTGGCATAATTCTTAAAAATTGCATGTGAAAGATTGTAGTAATTTTGTTCGACAAAAAAGTGACGCGTTCGCCCAGTGCGACACCCTAAATATTTGACATTGACAGGCTGGGTTAAAGCGCTGCATCCATATATGGCGGTACAAATATTCGTGGTAGACCCGTCAAAAGGAACCCCCTAAAAATTCCTAAAAGTGTTGTTATCATAAAGTCCACTTCATTACTGGCCAAGGACTATGAGAACTTTTAAATTACAGGAAAATCTTACATAAATAATGCTTCATTAGTCCTTTCACATAAAACGGCATAATTAAAGTTTACGGCAAGCCTTACTTCATACTTTGTTTGTACATGTACATTTTCGGAAAACTTATATATGTTTTAAAGCATATTATCCGAGTTGTAAACCAGGAAAGTTTCCTTGAAAACAATATAAAAGCATTGAACATACACAGCAAGTTGTTCCTATAATTAAAGTTAGTCCGGTGAGGTAAGAGGTAAAAACTCTATTTTTAGCTAATGTAAGAATAGATGTTCGCTTTTCTAGAGTGACCTAAAAAATTATGGTATAAATAAACACTGTTGATAATATACCAGGTGATAACAGAATTGTAGCAATTTTATTTTCTTTAATGCAACCGAATAGTTTTCAAATTTAAGGACAGTATATTTTATAATTGGCTTGCAAATTTAAATTTTATAGCATCTGTATACTACTTTCGGTAAAACCGGAAGTTATATAAAGTTTAGATATTTTAAATGGACTCTGTAAATTTTATAGGATTTCAATTCTACAGGTCATTCCTGATCCAAAACCCTAAATATATTCATAAGCTCGCTTTTTTATTTTAGAGAAAATGATATTTAAAAATGTCCAAACGACTTCACAATATGCAGTTTTATGGAGAAAAAAAATGAACATCACAAAAATTTAAAATGCCTAAAATAGTTCTATTAAAAGACTTTACCTTTAGAGGCAACTATAATACGACTTTCGGTTTAACCAAAATTGCTGTAAAATTTGAATTTCTAAATTTAATAATAAAGGTTCTTTTTTTATGCTTATGAGTTGTGCCAACACTCCTCTTTTGTATATTACTCATTAATTCTTTCTTGGAAACCACGTATAAAACTAATTTTTTACAAGGCATATTTAATCGTTACCAAATAAATTAAACATTTTTAATACACCTAAACTTAGCGTTCAGTCAACAAAAGTAAGCAAATTAGACAGTGGTATTCAAAAGCCCGGACTAGCAAACCACAGAACGATCCCCAGACTACAATACGGGAAAAGTTTGGGTATTATTTGGGCAAATATTTGAGCTTTCCTAATTTATTTCTCGAAAGCCCGCTTTCGTTCATTAAGGCAGCCTTAAAATTACTAAACAACGTCGATTGCTTTAAAAGCCAAGACTCTTCGCGCTGTCCCTTAATTATTAGTTTGTTTTAAACGACATTTTTTTTAAAGGGTTCGGGAAAATTTCTTAATAAAGGTACATTTTTATCCATATATTAAATAGAGTAGTAAAAGGAAAAAGGTAACGCTTCTTGGGCTTAAAGCAACCTGTTGGGCCAGATGATGCTTAACCAAATACAGAGTGTCCCAACGGGGATTGTTGCTATGATCGATTTCAACAAAAGTACGCTTTGGAAAGTTTTCGAAATAACAACAGCAAACTCTACACACTACAAAATACCCTTAATTATTTATCTTCTATAATTAAATAGGGTAAGCTAGCGATCCCCTGGATCAGTTTTTACTATTCATTACTAACAAGCAAATTTTTTGAGTGGCTTTATTGCCTTGGATGAGACAGCCCAACTCTTTTTCTGCACAGCTTAGTTTTTGTTGGTGGACTTTGCTTACAAGGGTGCCAGGAATTAAATGTGATGATTGAACAAACATGAAAAATTTCTATGACCAACACGAGTTTTCTCTGTTCATTTTCAAGATAATTATCAAAATAAGAAAAATACATGTTTGTCCTACCTGACAAATGCCAGGATCTCGTTAGGAGTCCCCCAACCACCAACATGTATGATGTTTAACACCCAAAACAAAGTATCACAATGTGCACAGAGATACGCACTCTTCTGGGTTTTAAACAGGTATTGACACCAAAACCCATCAAGATAGACTTTAATCCTACTCAAACCCCTGTAAAAATGTCTCACCAAAGAAAATTGTTGTAAGGAGGAAAAAGAGTTGGATCAAATATCCATGTCAAAATGAAGCTAATCACGAAAGTAAATTAGCTTCTTGGTAATAAATGGTTAAAATGGTCAATATACATGAAAACCTTGCATAATTAAAACCGTACAGACACACCAAAAAAGTTCCAGACTACACCAGAATTTGTTCCAACTAAATGATGAATTATTTAAAAAATAAGGCTAGTAAATGCAAACAAAAATCAATCTTATCTTAAAAAAATGTTTACCTAAATCGTCTTATGGACTGACAATGGGAACAATAGTAATTTATGTAACAAGTGCATAAGGGTGATAGCTTTCTTTTTTACGAATGGGAAGTTTGACAGCACGAGCCTTTAGGCGGATGCGGCAATCCCATGATGAGAAAAAACATGCTTATGCATGGTGTCATGTATACTATTTCTTTTTTTTTTCTACGACAGTATAAAATAGATCCGTATAAAGTTAACACGCTTCTGAGTGCACATGTTTTATTTATTTAAACTTATTAACTTTAATTTTTGCAGCCCAGCTATGTAGCAAACACTGCAGTAGCCTCCCTATTTTAATAGCTAAGCAGATTATTTTTGTATAACTATGCCGTTATGATTTTGAAAATTGTATGTACTTACTCTTTCAAACAGCAATAATACTAAACCAATTATTTTTTTCAATTTCTTAGTCATTCAAAATTTTCTATTACTATTATTTAAAATAATTTCTATTAAATTTATTCGCAAAATGTCAAATTTTAAAACTTACTGATATATAAACTAAAGAAATAATGACCAAATCAAAGTAACTGACCGTTTGGTTCAGTTGATGTCGCGTTTACTGTTACATTGTATATAATAGATATTTAAGTTTTATTGTAGTAGGCATAAAAACAAAACACCAACTCAAGTGTAGCAAAAAAGCTTTTAAAGTGTTAAAAACACTTTTTAAACGCTTTATTTAGTGTTTTAAAATGGTACCTTTATCTTTATGTTAACGAATAAAAGACTGCATTTTTAACAGATCCTGTGGAAAAAATGTTTTTAATTCATTGGAGGCGTATTCCAATCTGTTAAAAAAATATCTGATTTAGTATAAAAATTATTATGAAAAATAATATTTATTTTTAAATTTGTAGTTTTAATACCTAGGACATTTAGGACATATGTTTATATAAAGTTGGTTTCCCTAATTTTTATTTTAAAATTACCCCAAAGGTTGTGTCGGTGAGAGCTACTGGATGCCCCGTATATTGTGCCTATATTATTTACTTGTTTTTTAATATAAGTAATTTTTTCAGTGTGCAAAAATTTTCTTACAGATGCCTATACATGGGTTGAGATATCACCTTGTATAATATGCACTATACTTTATAAACAAAAACATTTCTACGATTAATGTTCAAAATTCTCTTACAAACTAATTATATACATAAAATCAAGCTTTATAAAGACAATAATATTTTACAAGACCCACTTTTGAAAGACACACTATATAAAAAGATTCACAAAATTAAACAACATCTCTACTTGTACATAAAAACAAAATTCAAACTTTACGTGACACACTTTGTGTATTATTGTCCCGATAAGCGTGACCACCATTTTAAAAGCTCTTTTTCGCAAAAAATTGTTGATGTTATAATCGCTAATGGACAGTGATGCATGGCTTTTTAATTGCTATAACCGGATGAATGGTACTTGAAATTTTTATGGCTAGTTCGTCAATCAAATCGAGGGAGATGACATTGAAAATAACACTCAGAACACACTTTAGAAATTAGGGGTGTTGTTAAATTTTTGGTTAAAATGATTTATAACTTATAATTATTATGGTTGGTTTTGATAAAGCAGATACAGTTGCTATAAAACATATATATATATATATATATATATATATATATATATATATATATATATATATATATATATATATATATATATATATATATATATATATTAAAAACAGTAAAACAAATTATTCCGTTAGTGTGTGAGAGTTATACTGCACCGATTTACATGATCAGTTTTTTATTGACGATCCGCTGTTATTTTTTAATAAAAATAAAATTTATGACATGCATTAGTAAGGCGAATTGTCAACCGATGAGATATTAAGCAAGCAACACGGAATTGCCTATAGTGCAGAAAATCCCTAAGTTATAGGCGATTTGGCTAGTTTCCGGTATTTTACTTTGGTTAAATAAATATACCTACTTAACAACTTGGGATTACTTAATAGTCAGGTTATGTCAATTTTGTCACCCTCTTTGTTTTGGAAAATGCTATACAGTGGTTTGTGGTTTGGTAGATGACTTTGGTATGCCATATACAGTGGCGTGAGCTTGAGGTGTTAGGTCCCAGGGCCGGAAAAGTACAGTCGTGGCCTATACTATGTCAGCAAAATATGCTGTTTTGTGAAAAAAATTTTGAAAGCAAAAAATATATATATAATATATTCTTCTCTGGTAGGACCCCTTTTTCTTCACTTTTTTCTTCTCATATTCAGTTACTAACAACAGGAACAAAAAATTAACCTTCTTTTTATTAAAACCTCCATTTGGGGGCTTCTTCCGACTGTGGGCCCGGGGCGGACCGTTCTCCCCCTCTCCCACCCCACCTCTCGCTATGCTAGTGGCCTTATATATTTTCCAAATGTTTTGATCTTACTCTACATATATATATTTTTTATATTAAAATATAATTCAGCCTGAGGTAACAGTAATTTAAAAGATTTCAACTTAAATATTGCTACTAAATAAACAGATATTTAATCAAAACCAATAAACTTCTCGGAATGGACGTATGTGACGTATAACATACTAATTGTCCCCTACCAAAATCGCCTTACTTACACCGACTGGTAAAGCAAATTTTAAAGCAAATGTTAGTGTAACTAAAATAGTAAAATTTCATCGCTGAAAAAAATTTTGTTGATAGGTTGGCAATTCTTTGTTTTAGAACTCCGGCAATTAAAAAATATATTTTTATCTCCCTACAGAATACTGCGGCAAGACTGAAAAAAAACTGAACATGAATTTTAAGCTATGTTATTTTTTAAAGGTTAATCTATGTGGTAAATAAATATGCGCGGTATTTCTTTTACGGGGCATGTTGAATGTTGCGTGTTTGATGTATCATTAGTGGAATGACGCGCCTGATGTAGAAAAATGATAGGTTATAAATACCGTAGTCAAAAGTATTTAAAGCACCTTCTGATTTATTGCGTTGTTTTCGCACACGTGTAATTACACCCTAAAAATACTTTCATGTCAATAATAAATACCCTGATTATTAACAACAAATCCTCGTACTACCGTACTACCGTACACAGTATTGTTTCACATGTCATTTCCAACCTAAACATTATACTTGTATAAAATTTGCAAATGGTCAATACTCTAAAAATAACCTTGGCTTGCATCATAGTAATGGCAATCAAACACTATACGCGGGGTGAAAACAATTGTTCTAACGTTATTAACTAGCGTTATTAGATTCGTTGCTACAAATTAAAACCGAATTACAATTGCCAAGGTCTGGGTATTTTGCGAGTATTTCTTACCAGTGATAGACAAAACATGCATTGATCCGCACTACTTTAGATTACTAATGTCTTTTTTTTATGACTTAAATCTTATGCCGATAACTTTAATAATCGCTCTCAGTAGTTTCATTAAATTTAGCACACCGTCGCGTCGGTATGCAACAAGAGACAATTTCTAATATATATCATATTTTTTTAATGCTTCCCAGTGGCGTTCGCGCAGGATTTAAAAAAAATATATTTAAAAAGTCATTGTTAGCTAAACACTTCTCTACACACGTTTTTCGGTACAAAGTATATATATTTTTTAATTTTTCTTTCACTTCTCAGCAACTTTGATTTTTTATTTCTCTAGTCCAACGTATGGTTTTTAAGTTAAAAGTAAGTAATCTCTGCATGGTCATATGGCTATAACGTATTAATTGATAGAAAATGCCGTTTTGCTATTTTTAAATACCTTTGTTAAAAGTGTTTTAAAAGGCCCTAGATCCTTTTAAATGCTTTACTTTGTATTTTTCATAAGTCTGAGCCAATCTCTTACAATTTTACCCTTGTGGAGAGATGTCAAAGGATTACACACATCTTTATATTCAGTGTAACAACGTTCTATGTGCCGCACATTAGAACGTTGTTGTGCCCTGACAAAACTTTCCCATATTTCATTAGAGTGGCTAATGTCCTAGTCAAGTCAAAAGCAGGGCTCGATAAAAGGGAGGGCTGTGGTAAGGCTAACCCCTCGCCTCCCCTTCTTCCGGACCCAGATCTGCGATTAGTACCGACCAAGAAGCTGCATTTAGCCCTCACAAAATGAATACCCTTAAATCATGGTAATTTTTACAAAAACCCAAAAGTTGTTTAAAACCATACTGTTATCCCTCTAACCACATCACAATAAAAGACCTTTGATTCATTAAATGTAAACAAGGTCGTAAGTAAGATGTTGTTTATTCTAAATACATTAAAATACCCATAAGTAAGCAACCCAAGTGTTGTATTTTTTTTTTTAATTAAAAGAAAAATATAGAAAGGGTTTTTTTTCGTTTTTTATAAAACTAAACCATTAGCGGTTAGAACGTTGTTCCGGCATACCCTTCAATTAAAAAATATATTTTACGGTTAAAAATTCCTTTTATGGCATCGTGGTTGTGCACTAAATATTATTGAGATTATCTGATGTTCACAAAAGCATGAAAGATTTTCATCAGTGTTCTTTGTTGAAGGTTAATATTTAAAAAAAAGATGTTAGCTCACCTGCATTTTTTCTTAAGCAAAAATATTGTTTCAAATTCCTCGTTTGATTTAAACAAAATTTGATCTCTTTACTTTTTTATATTTGATGTACAGGGTGTTTCATTTTCGATGGTTTTATGGGGTTTATCTTGGAAACCGTAAGGAATATCAAAATCTAATATGGACCCCGATCTCTTTTGGAGAAAACAACTGTAGTAAAACAGTTCATGGCTATTCCGATTCATCTCGGAGCTACAGGGTGATTTTTAGATTTTGCCAATTTTTATAACCTTCTTTAACACGTTTGCTATTAGAAGTTGTGAAAAAACTTTAAATAGGTTAATTATGTAGTTTTTTTCGTAGAATATTGTGGTGTAATTAGTTTTTTTCTACATTGGTTAAGTTTTTGAGAAAATTACCCAACTTATGTTTTTTCTTATGGAACACCCTGTATATTTTTATCTGAATTCATTAAGCTTTCTTCGGCTTTTCAAAAATATATACAGGGTGTTCAGACAGAGATATTATAATGAACGATTCCTTGTTAAAAAATATGAGAAAAGTTTGTATAAATATGGGTCCTCAAATTTTTCGTTTTCAAGATACAGGGTGTTAAAGTTTTCAAAGAACTTAAAAATTTCTAAAGCATTTTTTTAGTAAAATTTGTTAGACTAGATATAAAATGTTAATAATAAAGTTCTCGGTGTTGTTGTCCCATAATTGCCAACAAGAAGTATAACACTTCATTTTTAAAAGAAAAAAAATGCCTTAATGTTTCTTGTATGGTCCAGGATAATGTAATTTCGCGAATTTTATTTTTTTTTCTAAAAATTTATCAAGATACGTAAAAATGAAGACACAAAAAGTTATATTTTTAGGTGTTTTATCCGGAAAAAATGTAAAAGTTGCAAAAAGTCAGTAGCATACATTGTTTTGTCAATAATATTAGCTAAGATGCGTCCCACGCCGCCACTGGCCTCGCTAATTAGAATTAGTTTAGGGCTTAACTTAATATCTTATTTTAGTAAATACAGCCTAATTTTATTAAAATCGGATAAGGCATATTAAAGATATCAATAAAAACCGGTTATCTTTTTAAAGTTTAACACCCTGTATCTTCGAAACAAAGCATTTCCAGACTCATGTTGATGGAAACTTTTCTCATAATTTTTAACAAGGAATCGCCCACTAAAATATCTCCGTCTATTTTTCGAACACCCTCTATATGTTTTGTTTAAAGTTTTACCAAAATTGGCTCGAAAACTAACCAATATAGAAAAAACTAATTACTTCCACAATATTCTACGGAAAAACTACACAATGAACTTATTTAAAGTTTTTTCACAACTTTAATAGCAAACGAGTTAAAGAAGGTTATAAAATTGGGCAAAATCTGAAAATCACCCCTGTAGCTCCGAGATGGATCGCAATAGCCATGAACTGTTTTCACTATAGTTGTTTTCTCAAAAAAGAGATCGGGAGTCCTGTATTAGATTTTGATATTTCGAGATACCCCGTAAAACTATAGAAAATGAAACACCCTGTACGGTTCTCGACATAGGCAAATCCCTATCTAATGAAAGAATAAATAATTATTATACCTAGACCAGGGTAGATAATTTTGGAAAAAATATGGTAGGATCAAAGTCATTGTAAAAGGTAAAAAATATGCCCATATTTTGAGAAGTGAATTTTCGATTGAAAATAGGGGTACTTTTTCGATATTTAGTCAAAATAATGTGAAAAATTAATATTTTGAGTCAAAAAATTACAGTGTATTTAAGACATGCAAGGGGACGTTTTCACCAAATTTTGTTAAAATAATTAATTTTTTGTAAAAGATAAAAATAAAAACCAAAAACTTGGATATTTGAATTATTCACATAAATTTTGAGGTTATGTAAAAGGAGCGTTAACAAAAGTTGTAAATTAAACTTTGCCATTTAATTTTTTTTTCCATGGGACTTATAGTTTTGCCGAAAATTGGGAAAAACAATATTTTTTGCTTAAACCCCTCCCTCTCCCCCTTCACGACTTTAAATCGCCTGGAATTTATTTTTTTCTAAATTTTTGTTATTTTCTCAACCTTTTTCAATGGGTTTTAGTCTACTATATTTTTTTCACTTTTAACGTTTTTTAAAGGCTTCGGCACTGATCTATTAGGCTGATTTTTTTTTTGCAGAATTTGATAAAAGCGATACAAATAATCCTCGATGAGAAGTGGTTTTTATTAAATATAATATATTAAACCGTATATCAAATCAAAAAATGGAAGAATATCAAATTTGTTTGAAAATAAATGAGAATTCTAAACAATACTTTTGCTTAAGAAAAATGCTGTGGTCTACTTTTTTTAATTAACCTTAAACCCGTTGTGGACGACACTGGATTTTTAATGCCAAAATATGTTACCTGATGCATAGAAGGCGTTCCCCAATTTTTTTAAATATTTGAATTGGTATAACAGTTATTATATAAAAATATCAATATTTTGTAGTTTTTTACAATACGCATTTACCAAAAATTCTTTTCTTTGAGGGAGCAAAAAATATTTAAATTTGTTACATTTTGCATAAAATTTCCCTTCCCTTGTCGTCATGTATAATGTACAAAAATAATGACAAAAAAATATTTGTTTACTTTAATCCTTTAACTTTAAATTTTGTGAAAAAATTTTATTAGTATTTTCTACAACATTTACTTATACAATTTTATCTCGATTTTAAAAATAAAAATAAGTTACTTCTGGGCATATTTTATATTTTTCGTTAAAACTCGTTCACTCGAAGATGTGTGTGTATTTTTGGGCCACAGTGGCCAGTTTTTTTTTTTAATGTCGCTTTAAAATTAAAAAAATAATGGTCCATTTGTCCTCTTGCACAGTGTGTTAAAAGATAGGATTTCAGGACAAAATTGCACATTTTTATTGCACTAAAATAGTTTTGTTATTATACAGGGTGTCCGAAAGGTGAGATCTTAAATGATAAGCGTGATAGAGTAAGCCAAAATAATTTTAGTATTTCATATAAAAAAGGTCTATCACGCTTTGTTAGGGAAATATTGACCAAGGTTAGGTTAAATACAAAACTTATTTCTATCATGTCACAGTACCAATGATATTTGAGGGCTAAACCTTATACTAATGCGTCTTTTGGTAGGAAACGGCTGTTCAGTAATTCGGAATTATACAAGGTGAGACGATTTTTTATATTTAATGTATGCATTTTTAAGTAACACACCTAACACATTTAACATGTTGCTTTTACTCTTTCATTCCTTTATTATTTTTATACGAAGAAGGTATACTTTATTTAAATCGATATTCTGGGCCGTTTTTCATAAAATCGCATTTTAAAGCCTAAAATAACAGCATTTTGTGTGTAATACACATTTTTTTTTAACAATAATAAAATATAGTAAAATTATAAAAACAGTCATTATCTGTATTATACTGTTTAAAATGCTCATAAACACCATTTTTAATAATTTTAGCACATTTTATTAATTTTCTTAAGAAAAAATAAAATTTTATTACATACAAAATGCTGGTATGTTTAGATTTAAAATGCGATTTTATGAAAAAAGCCCAGAATAATTGAATATGTAATTAGTCAATTATTCTGGGGAAAACGGTCAAAGATATCGATTCAAATAGGGTACACCTTTCTTGTAGAAAAAAGCTTAAGGAATCAAATGGTTAAAGCAAAATGTCAAATTTGTCAACTCTGTCAAAAATCCATTAATCAAGTGAAAAAAATCGTCTTACCCCGTATAATTTTGACTTACTGAACAGCCGTTTACATATATGAAAAGAAGCATTAGTATAAGGTATTTTAGTTAACCAAATATAATTGGTACTTTGGTAACAGTTTCAAAGTTACAATTAAAACAACATTTTTTTATTGAAACTTTGAAGGTCAACATCTCCCTAACGAATCGGGATAGATTTTTTTTTATATGTGGTACTAACATTATATTGGCTTACTTTATGACTCCTATCATTTATGGACTCACCTTTCCTGCCACCCTATATATAATTGAGTAGGGTAGGGGGAAAAGGCTCTGTATATGCAAAAAGCAATACTGTAATATTATTATACAAAGTAATTTAAACATAGAAGTCAATTTAAAATATAACAGGGTTGCGGTAAAAATAAAGGAGCTGCTAGCTAAATGCTAATTTCATAAAAAAGTTTGTATTAACATAGGTCCGAAATTGCATGGTTTTCAAGATACAGGAGTTAAAGTTTTTTTTTTAATAAAATACACGACTTCTAATTTATTTTAAGCATATAATTGTTTATTTTTTTTCTACCATGTTGCCTATGAGTACTTTTAGAAGAAATTAGAGTGGCTTTTAATTGTTTTTTTATCGAAAATGAAGCTAGATATTATGAAAATAAGGGAAATTAAAAAGTTGCATTTTAAATTGTTTTATTGAAAAAAATAATAAAAAATTTGAAAAAGTCAGTGGCGTACTTCTTTAAATAATATTAACTGTGGTGCCCACTGAGACACCACTGGACCCAATAATCTTAATCTGGGTAGAGCTTAAAAAGCGCCATATTACTTTAAATAAGTGTAAATCGGTTAAAGGGTTTTTAAGATATTTAAAAAATATCGACTTTTTTTAAACTTTAATGGCCTGTATCTTAAAAAGGTCCATTAACCACGTGATTTTTTTAAATAAAATTTTGACCCCCTAGTGATACTTGGTAAGGTTTAAAACTAATCCCCTCTCCGCATTTCTTATTAAGTGTATTTTTTTGGTACAAAATTATTAAAAAAATTTTACAATATTATCTTCAAATAAAAGTAGTTTAATCTAATTTTATTCTGGAAAATATAAAAACCGTTATAAAAATATTCAAACAGGCATTATTACAATTTTTCAAAAAAAACCCCTGATATCTTTCCTACACTCTCCTTCCCTAGTGATGTTTTAGTATATTTCCTAACTAGTGCTGAAATTCCCAGGCGCTACGCGTCGTTCGGTCAACTGCAGTCGCGTGCGGAAAAGGCACTTTCGGCACGTGTTAGGAACGCTATTTTTCTTCGAGCGTAAAAACTAAAATTTTATTTATTTTTTTGATATTTCATTATAATGCTATCTAATATCCTACCATACCAAAGCAAAATTTTCTTTAAATATGAAATGCATAAAAATCCTTCATTGTGACTCAGTAATAGTTGGTTTTAAATTTTTGTACTTTCTCCTCAACTAGTGCGGAAAAGTAGTGCGGAAATAGTATATTTCCTAACTAGTGCTGAAAGTGCCACTTTTCCGCATCGCGACTGTAGTTGACCAAACGACGCGTAGCAGAGTTCGGTCAAGCAGTAAAGTGCGGAAAAGGCACTTTCATCACGTGTTAGGAACGCTATTTTTTCTACGAGCGTAAGGAAAACATAAAAACCAAAATTTTATTTATTTTTTTTTATTTTAATACAATGCTACCTAATACCCTAGCATACCACAGCAAAATTTTCACCCGCACTAGTGCAGAAAAGTAGTGCCGAAAAGTACTTTTCCGCACTAGTGCGGAAATATGGCACTTTCAAAATCAAATGCGTGCGGAAAAGTGAACTTTCTCGCACGCGAGTAGGAAAAATACTTTTCCGCACTCAGTGCGGAAAGGAGTGCCGAAAAGCACTTTTCCGCACTAGTGAGGAAAAGTGGCACTTCCGCTCTCCCTCCCTGTTCAAGCCTCACTTGATTAATGGACGACCCCAAATGACAGGTCCGACATATGTTTGTAGGGACTTTTTTATTTTAAAAACATAAGTAATCACCTTAAGTTTCGTACTGTAGTTAGAAACACCCTGTATAGAAAAAAACAAAATATGAAACGCATGAAGCATATTTTTTAACGAATTGTAAAGTTACTTTATGTTCTGGTAAATAAATTAATATTATTAAACAGGTAACCAAACAAAAATGTCCATTTAACATTCCTAACTAATCTCATTTAGCTGCTGAGTCACGAACTTATATCGGTTTCCGGATTAAAGGCATCAAATAAATAAGTCTATTTGCTATTTTAATTTTAAAATATTATTTACAAATCAACTAACAGTGTTGCTGATTAGTCGGCCGTCAAGTAAGCGATGAAGTGAAAGATGTATACAGAATCTTATATACGCTTGGAACGCGCCATCTATACTGGCTCGGTTTTATTCAACTAAAATATACACCAAATATACATAACTTTCATCCGGGTATCTTTTGACGGCACAACAATTTTTTGCTGCGAGTTTCTATGATAAAGATCTTTCAAATAGCACTGAAAACTATTTGACGGCCATATATGGCCGTCCGATGTACTCGGCCGTCACAATGATGGTAAAAATGAAAATGTACGGTCGTCGGATTGTAAAAATTAGAAAATAATTTTTCATTACAAAGAGTTTGTCACTTCAGAGTAAAAAGCGTAGGGTGCTTAATATATTAAATGTTATAATTATTCTATTTGCCAATATCTATGAGGGAAAAAGTTATGAAAAAATAGTAAAATGCACCCCACGCTTTTTACTCTGAAGTGACAAACTCTTTGTAATGAAAAATTATTTTCTAATTTTTAGTTCGGTTGCATATAAAAGCGTGTTTTTTAGTTTTTTTAAACTATTATTTATTTTTCATTTTTAGTTCGATATATCAATTAGTTTTTAAAAATAAATGCTCCAGTTTATTCACTAAAAAATTCCTTCGCCATTTGTCAAGAGTAGTATTAGGACACTTATTTATCCTGGCGGTCCTAATCAGGATAACGGGATACTGTTTTTAAATTATTGCATTGTCATCGGTCCTTGATACGTGTGCAAAGTTTCAAAGAAATTGAATCGCTGGAAGTTGGTAAAAATTAGGCTCAAAGATTCCGTTACATAGATAGATAGTTACAACCCAAGCTAATAAAAGCATATTATTAATTAAGGAGAAACAAAAACATATAGTTCTGGGCCAGTAATGCATTCATTTTATGAAAATAACACTTATAAAACCTCTAGGGAGTTCCTTTTGATAAGTTTACCACGAATTTTACCGCCACATCACACATGCGCGTTAACCCAGCCTGTCAATGTCAAATGTTTTGGGTGTCGGACCGGGCAAACGCGTCACTTTTATTGTCGGACACGTTTACCACAATGTTTTTACATGTAATGTTTAAAGATTGTGCCAAAAATCACAAATATTGCAGTCACAAAACAACAGAGTTCATTGACATGTTTTGGCTATCGGATTGGGCAGGTTTCATAACTGTAATCTTTAAGATTTTTAGCAAAATGATAAAAATTACATGCAAAACGTTGTCGCCTTGTTCGATAAAAAAAAACAGTGACGCGTTTGCCCGGTCCGACACCGGAAATGTTGTCGACAGGCTGGGTTAGCACGACACTCATACATGGCGGTATGAATATTCGTGGTAGACTCGTCGAAGGAACCCCCATAAGGTTTAAAGTGTTATTATCATTAAGTAAATTTTATTACTGGCTAAGGGACTAATATTTATAACCAGTGTATCGTACTGAAACGGAGGAAATATTTAATTAAACAGTTGGCATTGTCTTGATAAAAAACAAATTCCTATTAAATAAAACAACTTGTTATTTTCAAAAAGTAAAAAAAAAGAAAAAGAAAAATCATGTCCAAATTTTATTTTTACTACTCAGAGGTTCAAATAATTATATAGAGGTTATTTTTAAATAATATTTTTCTTTTGACACAGTACAGAATGCGAAAACAGGATGTTTTTTTTAAATTATATCCGAAAATGCTTTGTTTCAAGATACAGTGTACAAGATTTAAAAAAAAATCTTTAAATATTTTTTTTTTTTTTTATTATAACACTTCCACCACTCAGATATTTTCTAAAATTTGTTACACTGCTTTTAACCATTATATTACATTTTTGCTGTAAAAAATTAAAAAATTCTACCAGTGGCGTTTGAACCAGATTTGTATTGAATTTTTTGAAAAAGAAAAATGAAACGCCACTGCTTTTTCTTCAAATCAGTATTATTTTTAAAATACTTATCTACTTTGAACTTAATCTGTTTTTGATATTTTTAGTACGGCGAACGGTTTTCCTTTAAAGAAATAAAAGCTATTTTAATGCATGGCAAAATCGCTAAAACTGATATGGTGTTTTTGTATGTAAAATTCTTTCTTGTCTCATTTGTATTAAAAGAGATTAAATACTTACATCACCACAATTTAAATTAATTAAAGAAAATGTTTTAGAGGTACTTAGACAAAAACAAATATTACATACAAAACACCATATCACATTTTAGAGATTTTGCCATCCATCAATATGGTTTTATTTGTTTGAAGCGAAAACCGTTCAAGAAATTTTGAAAAATTAAACTTTACTGCAAAATTGTCCTGTAATTGTTAAAAAAGTATACCAAACTTTGTGAAAATATTAAGAGTGGTAGGAAGGGTTATGATAAAAAAAAGGCATTTCTTTTATTAAAACTTTACCACCCCGTATTTCGAAAACCAAGCATTTTCCGACATTATTTTATTAAATGTTAAAGAAAAGAATGTCGACTTTAAAATAGCCCCGTATTACATTATAAACTAAACAGAACATCTAAGGAACCTCCCCAAAATGCCGTGATACCCACGAAATTATTATAAATTAAAAACTGACAAGTCACAATTAATATTCTGGGGAATAACCATATGCCACAATTAATAATATTTTATATACCAAGGAAATGCCAGTTACACCATGAATTTAATTATTTTTTTCTTAATGACATTAGTTATGAGTACCTCTATAATGCAAGGCACCGTGTCAGAATGGGTGTTAATGTTTAAAATTACCCTTCGTCCGGTTTGGACCATAAAATTTGTTTAGACACGGCAATAAAATTTGGGTTTATTGTTTTAGATACAAAATTATGAGCCTGGCTTTTATTAGGAAACAAAATTAAAGCAATATTTTAAATTGAAGTAATATTTATTTTAAAACAATCAATATACAATTTACTTTTGGCCCTTTATATTTATTGCTTCAATATTCATTGATTTGAAACTAACAACCAATTTATAATAAAATTGAAGTTATTTTTGCAAACATTAAATTTAGACAGAAATGACGATTTTGATCCGTTTAACTTATACAAAATATAAATTGGATTTTTAAATAATTTTTGTATATCTTTAAAAACCATAACGAGGTTATTATTTTTTAAATTGTAATTATACCTAACATACATATTGAAAATTTTAGTAGAAAAATGTGTTTAAGTTGATGAAAAAAGGCTTTTTATATATATCATGTAAATTGTGTTATGACGTTATACATATATCGACAGTTAAAGTTAAAAAAGGTTTCTTTTATGCTTTTTAATGTATTTTATTAAAACGTGTTTTTAAATTAGTGTTTTAATTTTTATTTATTGTTTTCTTTTTAGATATTTCTGGATACGTTTCTTAGCCTTTTCATCTCATTTAAGGTGTCATTGTTACAAAGTCGTTTGCCTTGTTATAGAAAGCAGTGTTTGCATAAAAGTCTTTAGTCTACCAAAAATTAAAACAGACTAAAACTACTTAGTCCACAGTACATTTATATTCTCTGCAAGTTCTTTAATTTGATACCCACATTGTAGCAGTGCATGAAAGATAGTGTGACAATGTATGTTTTCTGGACCAAATACGTCACCAGCTACTAATATACATTCCCCTTTCTTAATATGTAGCAGTTGTCAATAAAAACACCCATATTTTTAAAGTCAGTTGTTTACTCATCTTTTTTAAATCGTCTTGTGTTTAAATATTTTTGCCTTTGTTTGTTTTGATGTTTAAAAACCCTTGACCCTGTGGTTGTTTGATAATTATTTTTTGAACCAGAAATATTTTTAACTGGCAGATTTTATATATATTTTTAGTTTCATTAAAAGGTTCGTTTACTTTTTTCCTAATAGTAGCTGACTAATTAAATGTATGCTATTTTATACCAAGTATTTACAATATTTAGGACGCCATTTTTAGAAGTCTGCCATATTAGATTTAGAGTAACATTATTTTTCGAGCTATTGTCAGCAATCCCTTTTATTTATTACCCATATTGTAGTAGTGCACTAAAATAAGTAGTCCGTCATCCTGGGCGTTGCGCCATGTCGGTATGATGTCACATAGTTAATCATGCATTGTCAAACTAAACGTGTGGATAAAATTTATTTTAGAAAAATACGCTCAAAAATTGCATACATACATTACAAGTTAAATATACGTGTCTCCAAAAGGTCTGTACAAAATGGTACTACAGACTTCTTGGGCTAAAATACAGTGCGATACACATATTTACCTTAGTCAAAAGTTGATTGCGAGATACAGGGTGTCAAAGTTTTTATTTTATTTTAGTTGTTTCTAAATATTTTGTTTATTATTGGATTTTTTTACGAAATTTATTATACAGATTTTTTTAAAGTAATGATTTAAAAGCTACTCATATTTTTGCTGGTAACTGTAGAGGAAGCCACTTGCAGTCTTTTTGCTTTTGTTTAAAGTAACATAACTTTTTTGCTTTTGGTGTATTGTGGGTCCAGTAGATAATTTTTATTCTTTCATATTTTTTGCACAAAAAGTTATATTTGGTAAATATAGCTACCAGTAACCAGATTCTAGGATATTTTAAATTAAACTTTTTATTTCACATAAAAAAGATCTTTCCCATACATTTACGTTTGTAATTTTGCCACCTGGGTTTCTCTAGTCTGTAAAAATAGTTACTAGGACTGCAAGTGGCTTAATCTACATTTTAAAGAACCTTTTAATAATACATTTTGTGAAAAAATGTCTTATAATAAATAAAAAATTTAAAATTACTAGAATAAAATAAAAATTTTGACACCCTGTTTCTCATAAACGATCAACTTTTTGACTAAGGTAAATTACGTAAGATCGTTGAGTTTTGATCCAAGGATTTTGTGGTAGCATTTTGTACAAACCTTTTAGAGACATGATAGTTTGTAAAATGACCCTATTCATTCATATTCCCTAGCTATTCACATTTCTGACATCTAAAACACATGCTTTTTGGAGAAACTACAAGGAACTGCACAGCTTTTATCATAAAATATTTTTAACCGTCCCTATAAACAAACTTTTTCGATCGAACAAAAAAAAACATTGAACCAAAAACATCTAGTTGATTAATTAACGACATAATGTACACGGAAATAATTATGGATATTTTCGATGATATAGAGCCTTTGCTGCTCCATTAGACGTGATCTACCCTATGTGTAAGCTATAAAAAAGCTAAAGTGACATGTTTACGAGTATCTGTCAAGTCGTAAAAATCCCTATATTACGTATTTGTTTTTACGGCGTACGGATATGGACTAACGTAGTCAATGAGAACGAACATCTAGAATCGACTTTGTATAACACATAACGATATGTATTCATTTGAGGGGACAGTGAAAAAGTGGTACAAGTAATATTTAATTATTTAATATACAGTGAATTTCTTTAATGCCCCTTCTTTTATTTTTTAACGAATCAATTTAAAAAGTAAAACTTTGGCATATGAAATTGATCCATAAATCCTATATTTTAGAGCGAAATTGACAGATAAATATTTCAAGATGGCGACTGGAAAGGGAGCCTTGTGGCACATCATTTTAAAGCTCCTGATGAGTACTTTATAACCCTAGAATAAAAAGTAAATAACTTTACCTAATACAAAATGGTGGTACTTTAAAAATTACCTATATACCTGATTGGGATAGCCATATTTCTAAAACCAATAAATTTAGATGTGCCTATTGTGGTATTTTCTAAAAGCTCCTTTTTAAGATCTTGTGCCTCATTAAAAAAAAATTGTTTTTTTTTCTACCCTGTATGTTATCACCTGGACCACAATTAAAAAGTATTATTTAAGAACTTTAAGAAAAATCACATTAAGTACATCTAACTTTATTGGTTTTGGAAATATGGCCAACCAAATTAGGTATTTAGGAAAATTTTAAAGTACTGTCATTTCGTATTGGGTAAAGGTATTGACTTTATATTCTAGGGATATATGGTTCTCGTCAGGACCTTTTAAATGATGTGCCACGAGACCATCCTCCTTCCATTTATTTTTTCCAAGATTGCGGCTGAGCGCCATCTTGAAATATTCATGTTGTCAATTTTACTCTGAAATAGACTATTTAGGCATCCATTTTATATTCCAAAGCTGTACTTTTTAAATTGATCCGTTTAAAAAATACGGGAGGGGACATTAAAGAAATGCACTGTATGATTAGGAACAGCAGTATTTTTATTTATATTTATATTTTGTTTGTATAGTTTAGGGTTTTAAACCTATTTATTATTGTTTATATATATTTTTTTAATTTTATCATTATTTTATTTAATTACCTTTTAGCTCTTATGACTTGTGTATTTTATAATTGTTATTTGTTATTTTTTAATTTTAACTGTTATCCTTTTCACTAATCCTCTTATTTATCAAACATTTAAATCTGTATTTCAGACTAATAATACGTTTTATCTTTAGATGTTAAGGTTATTTATTATCAGTTATAAATGGAACATTTTTTAACCCATTAACGGCAAGCGTTGCCAAACGGCAACAATAACATTAACTAGTTCTAGTATCAACAGCCAATTTCTGTTTAAATAAGCCAAACATCGGTTTTCTGCTTTTAAAAAAAAATCTTGATCTAACTCTATACATATTATTTTCGGTTAAAGTTCTTTCGTTTTTTGTAAACGTTATTAAAAATTATTATTTTTCATTTGGTAACAACCATAAATTTTGTTTTGAAGTAAGTATAAAAACAATAATAAATAAATAACAAAAATAATTGATTTTCAAGTAAACTTATAATTAGCTTCCGCCAAACTAACCCAGACAATTGGATGTTGCCATATGGTTTATGGGTGCAGGGGTTTGTGTATTTTGTTTTTCTTTCTATTTGTGGTTTTACATAAAAAAATGTGGTAAACACATGGTTTACATTAACAAAATTGATCATGTGCAAATCTATATCGAACCACTTAAAGCAAATGTTCACACAGAGGAAGATTTAGGACTCGGGGGTGATTGCCCCTTGGTAGATAACCTGAATAAACAACAACTGCGTTCACAAGTAAAATTATGTTATGTGACCATAAGAGAATAGATGGTAACTAAGGACAATTTATCAGTAAAAACCTACCTGATTGAGCATAAATTGCATACGAATTTACCAGACCTCGAAGGACTAAAATTACCTGTAATGATATCGTACTAAGGATACGCGATTTTTCAACCTTTTATCGATTTTTTAAACCTTACTTCAATATTTGACAACTGAAATATAAAAGGGATTGTGCAAACCCATTTGATTAAATATGAAGTCACAACAAAGAGCAGGTAGGACACTAACTTCCATTAACTCTACACCACGATGATATTAGGTATGATGGTAAAGACCAAATACTAATTCTCAACCCCAAAAAGAAACAAAGAGAATGTACAGAAAAGGCTGTTTATTAATTTTATAGGCAATTTACCTGAAACTCGACTATGTTGCATATTTAAAATTTAATTTTATTTTCATACCAAATGAAAAAAAATATACTCCCTGTATAGCTAGCTTTGCCATATGGTAACATATGTTTTTTTTAAAGCATTTTCTTTGTAAAGTTTTTTTTAAATATGTATACAACCTATTGATAAATAAAACACTGTTTGTCACAAAAAAAACTCTTGTCGTTAATGGGTAAATGTCTAATTGTATCGACGTCTACAAAGGTCTAAAGCCTAAGTTCTAATGTACTGTAGCACGGACGTAAAGATTTACCGGTTAGGAGGAAAAGAAAAGACCTCTGTATACAGCAGAATTCTGGTTACTCTAGCTCTTAAGAAAAAAAAAGAAAAAAATTAACCAAAGAAGGCTTTTATATTGGTTAATTCTTCCAAAAAGTCGTTACAAAGAGATGTACCAACAGCACGTCTGGTATTATGCAAAGTAGATTATTGAATAAATAAATACGAAATTCGCTTGGAAATTTACTTTACTTAATCGAAAATGTTTAAATATCTCCTTTACTTTACTTTAATACCAATAAACTTCTCAGTTTATCGGATCCAACTGTAGTTTGTGTGTGTTTATTTATTCGCTTTGAAAAACATATATTATAAGCTTTAAAATGCAGGTTTTAAAGCTTAAGAAAAATTTATTTTCAACCCTACACTAGTCGAGGAAAAAATTGGGAAAATTAGGTCGCGTCGGTCCCTGAGACCGATTGTAATGGGAGACAAGGAAGTCAGTTATTTCTGTTTTTAAAGAAACAAATAAAAAACCTACTTTTTACAGATTTTAAAGATTTTCTTTATATCAAAAATAAATTGTTTCAAATATTTTTAATGGTTTCTAAAACAATAGTTGTAATATGTTTTTCAAAAATAAAGTTTTTAAAATTTCTACTGGAGTCACTACCAAGTCTACAACTTCTAATCTTATGTAGACTTGGTCTTGGTAAAACCTTAATAATATTTTCAGATCGGTTTTGGTATGTTTAGGTAGCGTCGACAGGTTTTTTCTATCTGGTTTTACTTATCTTTACCCATAAAACTCTACTTTTGCTGGCTCAAGGCTCAGAATTTGTTCCATTCGTCTAATTTAGAAGCTCCAGCATCTCCTTGGTCACAATTTGGTTCATCACATTCCGATTCAGAGTCTTAAGATTCAATAGTTGAGTCACCTGGGTTAGAAAAAAATGTAACTAGCCTATGTGGTTTCCTCACCTTCGTCAGAATCATGGTCCAAATATGCTTCATTTGTGGTGACTGCTTTCTAGCAAATACCAAAGGCGCTGTTATTTATTCTTATAGGATATTTTAAAACTGACTTACCTTTAAAAGGCAATTAAAACAACCTAGATACTGTAAAAATAGATGTACATAAAGAAAAATACCTTTTTGCCTTTTAGCTAGTGAAACGTGCATAAATGGTCGCGTCGGTGCGTGAGACCGCTGTCACTTTCCCGCACGGCGTGTGGAAAAGTAAAAATAAAGTTAAAAATGTATATATTCAATTGCAACACAAAAAATCAAATTATATTAGGCTAAATAAATAGATGTTTTAGATAAAAATTTCATTATCTCAGAAATACGTATAAGTAAACGTCAGACTAGACTACACAAGTAGAATTCGACTTTATACCTTAATTTTTATAAATAATAATTATTTCTTATGATCGAAAGAATATCCAATAAAGGGTTAAGTAACTTCACCTAAAAGGTAAAACCATGGCAACAGAATCGCTCCATAACAACCAAGTACGAGATAATTTGTCAAAGTCAAAGTCAAATAATATTGCTGAATATAATAATTAAGTTCTTGACGATTTTAAAATGCTTGAATCAGACGACGACCTACCAAGCGAAATTTTGGAGACTGTTAAGAGTTTAGAATTTTTGCCTGAAAAATCAAAAAACAGGTATAACAAGGAATACGAAGTATTTCAAAACTGGTGTAATGGAAAGGAGTGAAAAGCTTGAAGAAGAAGTTTTGCTTGCGTATTTTGCCAAGCTCTCCAAGACTATCAAGCCGAATACTCTTTGGTCCAAGTATTCGATGTTGAAGAAGCAAGCTTAAAATTGAAAAGATGTGGATATCAGCAGGTATTTCAAGTTAACAGCATTTCTTAAGAAAATGAATATTGGTTTTCAACCAAAAAAGCTAAAGTTTTTACCAATGAACAAATTAGTAAGTTCCTACTAGAAGCACCTGACGAAATTTACTTAATGATCAAAGTGGCAACAATATTCGGACTGGCGGGAGCATGCCGGAGAGAAGAGCTTTGCAATTTAACTACAAATGATGTTATTGATAAAGGCGATTTTGTAATGATTAACATATCTCAATCAAAAAACCATACATCCCGATGTTTTACAATTTCAAAGAGGTAAAAAATGGAAAATATTTGGCATTGTATAGAAAATATGCAAGTTTAAGAAAACCTAATACTAAGCATAATAGATTTTTACTCAATATAAAAGGGAGTTATCTCAGTCCAGTGTGTGGGCATAAATTCCTTTGGCAAGATGCCAGCAGATATCGCTGGGTACCTCGGTCTTCCAGACCCTCATTTATACACAGGCCATAGCTTCCGCCGATCATCTGCGACAATGTTGGCAGATTCCGGGGAAGAGCATAACCAATATTAAAAGACTGGGCGGCTGGAAATCGACTTCAGTTGCCGAAGGTTATATCGAGGAGTCCGCAAAAGAACGAACCAGAATATCAAACAAAATCTTAAATCAGAAAGACCCAACAACATTTACGACATCAGCATCCGCCTCCCAATCTGAAATATATTCTATTCAAACCGAGATACAAAGAAATCCAGGTAATGCAGAGGTAGAAAGTGGCAATACTGGGTCTACGACCACCATACCCAAGGTTTTGTCATCTGCTATAAATTTACAAAATGCCAACAACTGCTCCTTTATAATTAATATAAATAGTGATAAGATTTAGATTTAGTTTTTTTCTTAATATGTAATAAAAAAATACAAAATACATATATTATAGACGAACTGTTTTATTTATTTTCCTAAGCTAGTAGAAAAAATGTTGTTCCTAACACTTGCGGAAAGTATTTTATCCTACGCTAGTAGAAAAAATATTGTTCTAACGTTTGCGGAAAGTATTTTTCCGCACTCGATTGCTATCCGAACTCCGCTTCGCGTCGTTCGGCTAACTGCAATCGCGTGCGGAAAAAATGATACTTTCCGCACTTGTTAGGAAAATAACTTAAAAAGTTATTATTAGTAAAAAGTGTGCAAGTTTAATGTGGCCCACCCTGTATACAAACATCCATGGGTTACCTTAAAATAAAACATTTTTTGAAATGGATTTTAAAACTCTAATGCAGCGATGCACGAACCATTTAATCACGTTACAAATTTAATTCACGTCCCGAGTATCTTCTAGCGTCCAATTAACTAATTCCTTATTAAATTGTTTCATGCAACCTAGCTAATATGTTAAAAACTTCGTTTTTAGAATACAGAAGCTCGTTTTAATTCAGTTAGGTAAAACTAAAAAGCTTGATAAAGTAAGGGGTTTTGTGTTAATTAAAAACTTTGGTACAAAAAATTCAAATGCTTTTACAGGTAATCAAATTAGAATAAAATTCTTTTATTAGGTTCGTTTAGGTATTTTCGTTTCCTCTAAAAACAATTAAAAATCTTTACTAGGTAAAATGTTGTATTTTATATATGATGAAGATGTATGGAAAATTATAAAGTACTCACCAGGAGCTTTAAAATGATCTGCCATAAGGCCTCCTTTTCCATTTAATTTTTCCCAATATGGCTTCCAGCCGACCTCTTAAAATTTTCTTCTGTCAATTATACTCTAAAATATAGTATTTATGCATTAATTCTCATATTCCAAAGTTTTACTTTTTTAAATTGATTCGTTCTAAAAAATAAAAGGGGTGGGACATTAAAGAAAAGCACTGTATAGTCTGCGGTTATAAATTACTCCTAAGAAACTTATAAATACTATGCCTCAAGACTAGCGGTGGGCTTAACAGTGATTTTTTGATATCGGTGATCGCTGCTACTGCTATCTAAAAGTAGCTGCTACTGAAAACTGTGATATTATCACTCTTTTACGGTACATGCTAAATTTTTATAAATAAAGTCATAGTTAAATTGTTAAAATTGAATGAAGAAAAAATATATCATTTTAAAAACATTCTGTCATTTAATATACATATAATTTAATTATGGATTTGCATTAGCATATAAGTAAATGTATATAAAAACGAACATTTCACAAAGTATATCAAATGTCTTAATTTTTTTATGCATTGATCATATTTTTTGGGAAACCCCTTCGCGATAGTTTTATTAACAAATTAAATTATTAAAAAAAATAGTTTTCATCCGGTAAGCAAGCCAATTCGCATCCCGTTTCCACTAACGTAAACATGCATAATCACCCTAAACACAAACGAAAGAGGTTAGAATCACTGAATCGCAATCACAATCACCGTCCAGCGATCGCAGTCGCTGCTTTTAATGTTGTGGTTACGGGCAGCGCCACCTCTGCGAACTGCGAATATTAAGAGTGATTTTTTTCACTGCTATCGCCAGGCACAAGTAGCAGCTACCAAAATGATTTGATAATAACGGATGATTAGTAGCAGCGACTGCGATCGCAGTCACACCTCTACTCAAGACACCCATTCCATTTAATATTTTGCCCAGAGCAGCTATATTGCCATATTCAAATTAGAATAAATTTCTGCTTTTTAGGTTGTTTTAGGGTATTTTCGTTTTCTCTGAAAACAATTAAAAATATTTACTCAGGTAAAATGTTGTATTTTATATATGATGAAGATGTCTTGAAAGTTATAAAGTACTCACCAGAAGCTTTAAAATGACGTGCCATAAGGCCCCTTTCCATTTAATTTTTGCTAATATGGCTTCCAGCCGACATCTTAAAATTTTCGTCTGTTAATTTCACTCTAAAATATAGTATTTATGCATTAATTTTATATTCCAAAATTTACTTTTTTAAATTGATTCATTTTAAAAAGTAAAGGGGGAGACATTAAAGAAATGATTATGTAGTTTGGGGTTATAAATTACTTCTAGGAAACTTATAAATAATATACCTCAAAACACCCATTCCATTTAAAATTTTGCCCAGAGCAGCTATCTTACCACAGTCATCAGTCAATTTTAATAAAATATAGTATTTATGCATACATTTTATAGCTCAAAGTTTTATATTTAAATTTTTTTCTTTTATAGAATTAAAAAGAAAAAAAAGTAAGAAAATTCACTGCATTTTGTTTGTTACATAGAATTTTTTTAATTTAATTAGATAACAACTAAACACCAAAAAACAGTAAATCTAAAGAAATGACCATTAAAGAATTTGTTTTTTGAGATATTTACACGCTCTAGTCATTAGTAATTCAGGTAGTCATTTCTCAAAAGCATCTGGCAACAGAAAAAAACTGTCTTTTCCTTTCAGGCTTATCGGCAGTTATCAACGCTCATTCACAAAATCACATGCCTAAGCTCCGAAAATAAAACCTCAAAACCAGTAAGCCGCGCCACACACAAAACACCTCGAAAGGCCCGAACAGATGTGAATTAGTTAAGGGTATATAAAATTCCTTTTAAATCTTCTAATGGCGCTACATAGCTTGACTTGGGTGGCGTATTATGATTTATTATAATGGCGTAAAAGATAAGTAGACGGCCCATTGAGGCTAATATGCCACTTTGGCATTTCTAAAAATATGTTTTTATCCGTTAAAGTGGTTTTTATGAAGGAATAGTTTAGATAGCGCGTTTTATAGCGGGGATATTATTTTTAGGTAGTTTATCATGTTTTATTAAACACATACACGTCATGCTAGCTTTTAATGCGTTTAATTGGCTTTCAGTGTGTTGGATTCTAGCAGAGAATAGACAAAGAGTGTCTGCGTTTCAACAAAATGTTATTTGGCTCTTCTCCAGAATAAAGATTTTTAATAAATATTTTAACAAAATTAATTTTTAATATAATATAAAGAGCCATTCTGCTTTTTCCAATAATATATTAAACGTTAAGATTATATTCATGCAAGATCAGAATAGTTCTTTATAATATGGGTATAATAGGTGCGTTTTGGTTAAATTTCTTTATTTTAGGGAAAAGCCAAATAATATTTTGTTGAAATTTATGTTCCTAAACACAAATAAACTACAAAAAATGTAGTATAATATGTCAAATACTTTTCTTCGTATCTTTATTCTTTGCAGTTGTATTACATAAAATTATTATCTGCACAAGTCAATTAATTTAATACAGTAATGTCAGAATTCAAGATCATGAGTTGTTGTTGTGAAAGTACTTTCACATAATAAAGTTTTCACATTTTTTTTTCACGTTGTATAAAACAATTTTGACCGGAAGCTCTTAAACCTATGTTTAAGGATTTTAACCTTTTCTGTTAGTAAGTAATTTATTTATATAACATTAAAGTATTCTGTTTGAATTAAATAATGTATTAAAAAATTAATTTCTTTAAAGCAATCTTACTTTTGTTATTTACATTGAAAAGCAAAATAGTTACTACTAATATATAAAAGTTTAATTTTCTTAAAATATTTATTAAATATCTTTTTTTAAATTTATATTCCGGGAAACAAATGAGGCGTCGAAGGCCAGATCGGACCATCCACAATTAAAAAAAAATGTACTTTAAGGCTTATTTTCAATAGTATAAAACTTATTTATCAAAGCGAAAGTGGTCTTAGTAAGCAACCACTTTCCTATGATAATACACAAGTTTTATGCTATTGAAAATACTCGTTAAAAATACATTTTTTTGTGAATATTACTCTCTGGCCCTTAACGCCTCAAATAAACTATAAAAAAAAATGCCTGCATGTTAACATTTTCTGATACGGTGACGCATTACTCCTGATTTGTTGTTGCTTTAAGGTCCCGGGCCTCACATAACCGCAACAAGCCCGTGGCCGTGCGTTTTCTTGGTAAAATATAGGACTGCAGTGCAGTGCAGAATTTTGAATTTAATTTAACTACAGTAATATGCGACAATTATTCCATACTTTACATTACACCTGATTCTAAAATAAACCTTTACAAATAAAGGTAACACATAACCACCGTTGTACTGTTCTTATCAAATGCTGTAGCCTTAATATTACCGCACCATGCCCGACCACATACCACACACAAAAAGAAGTACAACGTCTATTCATAGGTTTTTCTCCCATATTATTCTAGATGTAAATATAAAATAATTTTACATTTTTTTGATACTTTTATTTATTAAATCACTTTTTCTTGTATTGTTTGTTTTATAATAACTGACTAAGTCACTAACTGCGAAAAGATGTTTTATTTTTTTGTCAATGTTATTCATTACTTTTAACTTGTCAAAAGCATGGATAATCTTGGTACATTCTATAAATTCACGCATCACATCTTCCTGGTGCCATTTTGTTAACGCAAAACCATCAATAAAACCCCGTAAACGACGTTTCTAACCTGAAACGTTAACTGACGTGTCCAACACATGCACAAGTTTGCACGACGCGCGCCACGAAAAATCAAACTGCGCGCCAGCATTGGCTTTTTTGACAGATGTGACAGTTTAGCATGATTGTATACCCCGGTTTTATCTTATACGTAATGAACTGAGTAATGGTAAGATTACGCCCGGTAAACCCAAAGTCGGGGAGCATCGGGCGCTATACGGCCAACCGATCCACGCGCGAATTTCATTGACTCGGCCTGTCTCAGACCGTACGATGCATCACCGTCGAAATTAAAAATTTAAGCAAAACGCCTCCAGACACGGGCGTGCTACGGTGCGGGTCTTGTGGGGTAGCATCGGTGCGGTTGTGCAAGACTTTACCCATACCACACCTCCAAGCCTGGAATAAAAGAGAACGGAGACAAGTGGGAAATCTGTGTTTTAAATGTAGATAAAAATGCTGTGTATATTTTTATAGGCATGAAAAAGTGCCTTTGAATTTTTTTCCGAATTAAGATCCTCCACTTTCCTCTGGTCACCGTGAAATCGGCCTCCGGTGCGGTTATGTGTAGCCCGACCTTTAGACTGATTCTTTTTTATGTTTGGGTAAAAATTACCCGTGGGCATTTGTAAGTGAGCACGTGGCACCTACTTCGCATGTGCTATGATTTATTTTAAATTTTGATTAATGCATTGTGATTGTCGGTATAAGAAAATAATTTTATCAAGAATAATTTTTTTTTGAAAATATCAAATATAGTTTTTTCGTATGATTTAGTATATATGTCGGCCACTAGAAGGGCAGCATTAACGAAAATAGAAAACAACAAACTGAAACGTGACATATTTGTATTAAATTTTAATTAAGTAAAGTGGCTAAACAAAATGTTGAAGCCAAATTAATTAAATGAAATATGCACAAATTGTTTATTTATTTAAAATATAAAATAAAATAATTTAAAAATTTTTATATCAAGTTGACTTGGTAAGTAACAAATGCTTTTGGGTCCGTAAATCTTTACTAACAATATCATGTTTTAAAAATTGCCATTCAGTTTTAAATTATGCACTTGAATAAAGCAGCTCGGACATGTTCATTTTTATAATGACATCTAAAAATGTAAATTTTAATTGCTGAAATGGCGCACATATATTGTAGATTTGCCAGCTTTTAAATTAAAACATATTTTGAGTAAGATATTATTTAAAATAAATATTTAAAATACTGCCCTTTGAACTTTTAAGCAACAAAAATACTCGTGAAAGCATATTTTTATATATATTTCAATATATTTTGAATAGGTATTTTGTTTTATTTGTAATTTTCCTGTAAATTTTTATTTGGAAAAATATAAAATATACAGGGTGTTCAAGAATATGTGGGCATTTCTGGATCCATATAGGTCCCATAAAAATAATGTGACATATAAGTTCCTATTAAAGATTTTCCCTAAAGTTCCTCTTTACAGAGATATGTGCCCTTAAAGGACTCCACTGGAAATCGGATCTTTCTCTAAATAACTTTTATAGTTCTTGGTATAATGAACTAATTTTTAATATAATAAAACCAGGTAGGACTCCTTAAATTGTATAGTTGTATTAAAACATTTGCCTTCCTATTAGTTCGCCAGGGACGGACTAACCCTTACACAATAGTACTAATTTATTTTTACATTCCTGTATAATAAAGGAATAAAAAGTAACATTTTTTAAATAGCTTAAAGCTTAAGCTAAAAAAGGTACCTTGCTTAGATGTCAATAAAACAAAAGCGTTTTCGGACAAAACAAGTTTTTGTTTAGTGGGTACATCTAAAAACATTGGTTTATTCTGCTGCAAATTGTACTAAAAACTTATCTATTTTTTTTCTAATTTTTTGATACTAAAAGTAATGTTGCAGCATTATTGTGGGGTGTCCCATAATCTTCAGATAATTAAAGCTAGAAAATGCATAAAAATAATTCAGATACTATTTCCGAACCGACAAAAAAATTCATTAAGTGGCCAACCCTATTCAATCCAAAAAGCTGTTTTACTTTAATAATAACGGACAGAATAGTACCTTTTTTAGCTAAAGATTAAAGCTATTTAAAAATTCATTTGTATTCTTGCCTTTGTAGCCTTTATTATGCATGGTTGTGAAAATAACTAGTACTATTTTGTGGCAAGCAGGGTTACTCGTCCCTTGCGGGCTGACAAGGTGCAAATGTTTTACAAGGATATCAATTTTAAGAAGTCTCTATTAGCTTGATCACATAAAAACATACTTCATACATCACGTGCTCGAGAGGTATAAATTTTTGATTTTAGTGTCGTCTTTTAAGGGCACATATCTCTGTACAAGAGGGACTAAAGGGAAATATTTTATAAAGCTTAACTGCGTTCAACTTAAATACTTTAAAGAGCTTTAGATAAATCCAAAGATTACCCACATATTATTGGACTCACACAGGCCGCCAATGCTGCTACGGTCAAATGATTAAAAGCAAAGGATTGCGCCTTATAAAAAAAAAAGTCAAAATAAAAAAAAAAGATAATGAAAGGGATGAAAGTTAGGTTACAAATGCTAATTTAATGAAAAACTCAAAATTGCGTGCAACACAACAGGAAATTATGATGAATTTTTGGTTATTCCTCCTGTTCACATTTTGATGACTAATATATTGTGAACACCTAGTATAAAAAAAGTATACATTTTGGGAATTTTAAAAATATACATTTTGGGAAATTTAAATTTTAATTGGGTTACTTAACATTGGGAAATTTGGTACATAAAAATATACGTTGAGGTGTCAAGGTTTAAAAAGTATAAATCAAACAATTTTCTAGGTTACTCTTATAATAATAAAATAAAAACATTAAACAAGCTGGGTCGCCTAGAAATGCAAAACAAACACTGGAAAATTTGATATTTAAAGAAGAGAAAGAAATTAAAAGGGGATTGTTTATCAGAGAAGAAGTAGTTAGTAAAGTCAGTAAAGTTAAAGTTTTAGTTAAGCCCCGTACGAGCTATCCCTAGGGATATGCCCGTACTAAATTTAGTTAATCAAATAAGTTAAGTTGGTTTTTAAAAAATGCAAAGTTAGTTTTGATGGTCCACCGGTCTCATGGTCCAAGAAGATAGTTCCATATGGTACATTTGCCCAGTGACGCAAAGTAGGCCCTGTATGGTGCAGTATTTCAAACTATCTACGTCACAATAGCGAGAACAAAACATTTTTCGAGCTCAAGCTCTTTAAGAATAAGAACCAAAAAAATATCAAAATTTAAAAAAATCGTAGCTATATGCGATCTGCTTGTTACTAATAGCCTAAACTCCTCAACAATATGAATATATAAAAATAAATTAATTTTTATTTACAGGGTATTCCGTAATTAATTGGACATAGGTTAATGTAGGATATCTGACATGAACATAAAGCGTTTGAGCTCAATATCGCTTAGCAAAAATATTATTGGATTTTCAAGTTCTTACAGGTGGTAAAACTAATTTTTACCAAACATTTAGTAAAATATCTCGGAATCCACTGGACAGATTGAAGTGAAATTTGTGTACTCTTTATTATTTGGGATGACGAACACGAATGTGATATCTAATCTATTTTGCCATTACCATCAGATGGCGCCACATACGTAATAACGTTGATTGAATAAAATGGGAAATAACTTTTTGACCTCCCTGCGTGCACATTGCGAGCGAGAAATAATAAAACAGCATTAAATTTTAGTCAAAAAAGGTATACTTCTTTGATTTCTAAAGCAGACCGCTTCTGAAATAAACGACTTTTTATTAGGTTGCGCAAGAACACTCCTAAAATTGAAATTCAACCACGATAAAGTTGGGAAAAGGCTATTAATAAATGTTTAAAATGTTTACCATGCACTAGAACACATTGTCTAATTTTCTTGCTCAAATTCTACCTGACTCCATTAATGATTCTTCTTAAATTTTGATGACATTGACTCCTTCTACACACTTTTACAATTCTAACGGTAATCTAATAAAAAAATCGTTTATTTCGAAAACGGTTCACTTTTGGGAGATTAAATAAGTATACCTTTTAAATAAAATTAAATGCTGTTTTATTATTTCCACTCGCAAATGTGCATGCACAGGGCGGTCAAAAAACTTATATACCATTTTAATCAATCAACGTTATTGTATGTGGCGCCATCTAGTAGTAATGGCAAAATAGATATCATATTCGTATTTGTTATCCCAAATAGTAAAAGTACACCAAATTGTTTGGTGAAACATTGAGGTGTTAAAACCCTGTAGAACGAAAACTCAGATAAAATTTTTGTTAAGCTGATATTAAGCTCAAACGCTTTATTTTCATGTCAGGTATCCTACATTAACCTATGTCCAAATAATTACGGGACACCCTGTATATTCTTTTACGAATTTAAACTTAAACTTTTTATCCTGTTCTTGGCTAATCTAATTATGCTAAAACAAAATTAAATAACATACAATTTTATTTTAAGCCTCAAATATGTAGTTGTTTTAAAATAAACAGAAACTAACATATTTTTACGAATGTAGTTGACGCGTTTTGTTGTTCTAGCCCGTTAAGTTCGTTCCAAATAACTAATTTAACTAAAAATTTGTAACAGAATTATTTTGTAAAATTGCGTTTATATTTCAAATTATAAGCTCAAATGAAATACACAGCTAACATGCAGTGCAATTGCAAAGAACACTTAAAAATTTAATAACTAGTGTATTTCTTTAACGTTACTGAACACGCTTTGCTAAACGTAATAAAATCACTCATACCTATAAATCTTACGTTTTTTATGACAGGTAGCTAAAAAGGCTTGTGCAGGGTGTCCCTAATGGAAGTAAGAGTTCGTAACGGCAGACCTTTGTCATTTTGTAAAAGCTGAAAGTTTGTCAACGCACACTCCCAACATAAGTAGATAGAAGCAATGGGAGACTATGAAGTTTGACTCATATTGGCTTTAGTAGGTAATGAGGTACCAAAAAGTTAATATTTAAAACATAACTTTTGTTATTTAAAAGATATTGCCTTAGTCGGCAGGCAGTTTTGACGATTCTAACCTCTAAGAGACAAAGATTTTGTGTGACCACCCCATGATCAAGTTTAATTTTTTTTTATTTACTTTAAGATATGACAAAAATCTTATAAAAAAATTGTAGAATTTCTAAATAGGTATGTCTTTAAAATATTTTTATTTATACAGAGTGTTCCTGTTTTTTTTAACCAACCCCTCATTATTTTTTTGGAATACTTTGTTTTTTATACATGGAAATATTTTGAGGACATCTTGTGTAAATAACAGAAATATTGGACTTTCTTGGACCATTGGGTCACCCAAAAATGGTTGTCTGCCAAGGGGTTGGAAGTGTCAAAACTGTGTGGGAGCATGGCTTAGAAAGTTTTGGCTTGTACAAAATAGCAAAGGTCTGACGTCACGGGCTCTTGGACTATAAAAGGTTCGATAAAAATGTTACCACAGAGGCTAAATTATGATGATCTAACTCTACTTATGTTTGTCCAAAAGTGAATGATGATCGGGGATACAGGATGTTAAAAATGAAGTTTTGTTTTAGTTTTTTTTTTGATAATTTTGGTAATAATGGGTGTATGGTCACAATATTTGACTATAGAGGGTTCTAAAACGTAAGAAATAAAAATATGCTATAAATTTTATTATTTAGTTTTAAAGGCACTACACTATTTTTATAAATGAAAAACATTTTTTTTTGAACTATGCTATACATACTTTTCAGATAAAAATTCTTATTCTTTAACATATTTTACAATAAAAAGCATATCTGGTAAAAGTTGTGTTAGGTAGCCTTTTTGAGATATCTGGATTTATATAAAAAAATCACTTCCTGCATGGCCGGTGGTCTGGTCTAAGCTCTATAGAATATTTTAGAATTATATGCTAATCTTTAAATTGATTTTAAGAAGAAAAGTTTAAATTAATCTATGTCCCATGTCCTAAGTGTTTTAACTTTTGAAATACAGAGTGCTAAAAGATTTTTTTTTAATTTACACCCTGTATCTTAAAATTAAAGTTGTTCTAGAACATTTTATTTAAATTATATAACCGACGCAACTAGAAACAGTAGTAATGTTTTTTTTTGTAGAAAAATATCAGTGTAAAATGGTAAAGTTTAATATTTATAACATATTTATTTTAAATGTAAATAAAAGATGTTTTTAATTACTGATAATAATATTATTAACACTTTTTTTACTACGCTACATTAGTGTTGGACTGGGCACCTAAGAGGAGTTTTTGCTGTTAAAATTTTAAAATACCATTAATTTTTTATGGGGTCATATGAAACCCATTTTGACATTTATGTATGAACAATTTTATGTTGTTTTTTTCTTCGTCCCTTCGGGGCAATCCTACCCAAGTCCGACGACTGCCCCCTAGGTGGTGCACTGCAGCCTGAAGGCTTATTATACCTTGACCCCTACTCCTTTCCATTAACACATTATTCATTCCATAACTTGGATGGTTGCTGCTCGGTCCGTTCGTTTATTCCCGAGCAGAACAGCGCGTGCTGTTGCCCAAAACCGACAACGGCCCGGTCGCCCATCCAAGTTATGGGCGCGCACTTCACTGCTTAACTCCGGTGCCCGACACTGCCGATACAACCGGAGCAGCCACAAGCGCGCCATTTTATGTTATTTAAGAGTCAAGTAAAAATTCAAAAACGATGTGTTTTTATAATGTATAACTTTATCATCTTTGGATTTTTCTCCGGTTTACCTACGTAAGTGGTCACTGAGGCGATGGCCCCCGGGCAGCATGTTCAGTAACAGCGGACGCACCAGACTCCGAATTGCTTTCTTCGACGGCAGCAGACGGTCTAGGGCTAGAACGTCTGCTGTTGGGTCACGGTTAGTTCTGGTTGAGTAAATCTTTTTTTTATTCCTCAATAAAGCGAATTAAAAAAAATATTTAACTAACCATGACCCCACCCAATGTGATAGTTTTACATGACCGTCTGTAGCGCTTCAAATCGCCGCGGCGAAAATCCGGAAAGAGCCGAAGAGCCGCTAGAAATCTAGCGCGTCTGCTGTTACTAAACATGCCCCCGAGCATGTTTTCTGTGGCCCAGTTCGACTCTGCGCTACATAATTAAAAACATGCGATTTTCTGCAGGACACATAAAGATGTCAGCCAGCGGGAGAAAAGTGATATCCTTGTGTTATGCAGAGAGATGTAGTTGGGATATTTTGTCGCTTTGGGACGATGGCACAATAGGAGAGTCGGTAAATTAAATTTCGTGGAAAATTTCGTGTATGTGAAATATGTCGGTTAACAAAAAGGGATTCTTTGAACGGGAATAATACGGATGGCAACGCTTTGCAACTGTAAAGAAATATTTCAAAAAATATTAAGCGAAAATAGGTTTATTGAGTCCGTATTGTTGTTTACAAATCCGTAAAGCGTTTTTAAAAATCAATATTGCTAAAATATTCTTTAACAACAAGAGCTATTGAAAAAAAATAATTACATTTTTATCTATAGCATCAAAGCAAAAATCAATATAATCTCCTAAACCAAATAGTAGATAATAGTTTTAGGTTATAAACTTACACATCCCTGAACTTGTCTTTTTTTATTGTAAAAAATAAATAAAAATATTAGTTTGTTAATATATCTTTATTAGTTTCGGAAATATGGCCATTCAAATCAAAGAAATATGTGTAAATTTCAATTAAGTATATCATTGCCTATTATTTTTTTATGGCTATATGTCAAAAACCATAACAGATAAATATAATAAATATAGTATTTTTGTGACTCTTTTTAAA
Source organism: Listronotus bonariensis (assembly GCA_014170235.1). NCBI lineage: Eukaryota > Metazoa > Arthropoda > Insecta > Coleoptera > Curculionidae > Listronotus > Listronotus bonariensis. Next base: position 96,461 of record JACEGR010000354.1, on the reverse strand, counting down.
ATATTTTTTACCGATTATTCAATATATAAGGTGTTTCATTGAAAAAAAAAATACCTTTGTCGTTTCTTGTACAACTTAAGAGATGAAAGTATTCTGATATAAAAATACGGGGTTTGCAGATTCAACCCAATATTTTTTTATGTTTTAAAAATAAAAAAAAAAATTGGGGAGATAAATATTTATTACCTTTTTAATAGGCATTTAACATTATTTTTTCAGATTTGGATTGTCATATTTACAAAACAAACTAAGATATATACAGACTGTCCACGGATAGGTTTTCCAAGAAATCAAATGAAAATAGAAATTTATTTTTCAAAACAAAAAATTCTTAAATGTTGCTTGTAAAAATTATGATTTACGAAGAGAAAATGTTGATTTTTGTATACAGAATTTGCAAATAAGATGATTTTGTTTAAACTACCTTTATTTTTTATTTTTAAGCAAAATGTCATTAACAAAAATTTATTTAGAATAAAGTTTGTAATCGATAAAAGTGATAATACAAAGTTTCATTGAACTTTACAATTTGGCAATATGCCTTGATTATATTTGTTTACAGCTAACAGTTATATTGTTAAAGTCATTTAAAATGCTCTAAAAACAAATTTAAAATGATATATTTTTTAAAAGTAAAAAATAAAGGTATTTTACTCTTGAAGATAAATTATTTTTTAAAGTATTTGCGAATATTGCAATATTTTCTCTTCGGTTATCACATTTGTGCTCTTGTAAACTCTCAATTTATATTTTTAAATTTTGAAAATATATAGGACGTTCCATTAATTTTTTTGTCGCACCTTATAAATCGTAGGAGATAATAAAAATCTGATTACCGAACGATAACCACAGAATTAGTCAAATAAACTAATGTATTTGTTAATTTTGCACGATAAATAATAAAAAGGTATGAGAGCGCTAACATAATAGGTTGTCACACGGTGCTTTTAAGATTTAGCAACTGTACCTATTATTTTAAGAGTCGCAGAAAAGTCCTGTGTGTCAAGTTCAGGTTATTTCAAATTTAACTCCCCTTTATCACTTTTTATTGCATAATTTTTTAATGTTCAAAATAGCGAAGAATATTAAAATTTGTTGGTGATTTTTATCACTTATCAAATTTTAACTTTTTCTTAAAGCTAGTTTTATGCTTATCAAATGTCTGTCTAATCAGTGAATAAAATATTTGAATAGCCAAATGCAAATATTATAGATAGATAGATATTTTGGGTGAAAGGTGCATCGGCGACTAGGGCCATTTAGCACCACTTAGCATGTAATATATGATATTGTATTATGTCTTGATTACCATTATATTTTGGTATAGATACCGATGTCTTTCGTGTAATTTATAATGTTTTGAATGTTGTTTATGTTCTCATGTAGGCAGTCTTTCAGATTGGCAGTTTGTAGGTTGTTAGAGACTCTGTGTTGTGCGTAATTAGGGCATTCGATCAAAAGGTGTTTAACTGTCAATGAGGTGGAGCATGTATCGCACAAAGGTGGATCTGTATTATTCAGGAGGTATGAATGAGTCAGTTGGCAGTGACCTATTCTAAGTCTATTATAAACGATTGAATCTCTTCTGGAGAGTGATGTTGGGTGTGGAAGGAAGAAGTTATTTTGTATAGATCTTAATTTGTTGGTATTGGGGATGGATTCCCACTCTCTTTGGACTCTTTCCAGAGTGATGCTTTTAATTATTGGGTGTAAGTCTGCACGTCTATAGAAGTAATCATGGCTATCCGCCAGGTTGGATGCTTCTTTGGCCAGTAGGTCTACAGTTTCATTTCCTTGTATTCCCACATGGCTTGGTACGAACATAAATGCAACTACATTGTGCTTGTAGTTAAGTTCCGTGATAAGATCATGTATGCAACTTAGTAGTGGGTCCAGAGATAGGGTTCTTTTTAAGCTATCGAGCGACGTTTTGGAGTCAGTTACAATCAGAAAGTTTTTCTTTCTCATTCTTCAGAGAGGTTAGTGCCGATTTAATTGCAAAAAGCTCCGCAGTGAGTATGCAAGAGTATGGATGTAGTTTGAATGAAGCTTGATGAGAGGTACCTGTGTTGATGGTAGCAAAGTAGGCGGCACTCGTGTGTCGTTCTGACTTTGAACCATCTGTGAATATTCTTATGAAGTTGTCGAATTTGGTGGATATGATGTCAAGGTATTCCGCTCTAATTACATTGTGGCCATCGTTGTGTTTATCAAATTTTGTTAGTGAGTAATCTATTATAAGTTGTGATCTGGCCCAGGGTGCGAATCTGTATGGGTAGATAAAGGGGTTTTGTGGGAGAAAATTTCCGATTTGTTCGCAGAGAAGACTGAATTGGTGGTTAGAGCTGTAAGTGTGGGATATAGTGTGGTTATATTCTATTTGTGTTCGGAAAAAGTTGTGGTGGGTGGGGAGGGAGTGTTTGAACCATAGGGAGGAGGCATATTTTAGGAGGCAATAGTTTCTTCTGTGATTTAGAGAGTAAATGCCGGCTGTGCTTTGAACGCTGGGAATGGGGCTGGTTCTAAAGGAACCTGTGCATAAGCGGAGCGCTTGGTTTTGAATGGGTTCGAGGGTGTTAATATAAGATTTTCTTGCAGAGGCGTATATGAAGTTTCCATAATCCAGTTTTGATCTAATCAGGCTTGAGTATATCTTTAGAAGTGAGTGTTGGTCGGATCCCCATGTTGTATGGGATAGTAGTTTTAGTAGATTGAGGTCTTTTTTGCATTTGGCGCGTAGATACTTGATATGTTCAATCCAGTTTAGCTTATTGTCTAGCAATATTTACGTTAGTTTGATAGGTTACGTGACAGAAACTTTCCATGTTTATCCCTAAATTTATGATGCTACTTGACTTTGTTTTACAAATTTGTTATATTTTTTTCAGTGACTGTCTCTGTCTTTTAATGATCATATATTTTTTGGTTATATGATTAAGGGTGGTTTAAAGATTTTATTAGTAAATAAACAAAATAAACATAACAATTTAAAACCGATAACTTGTTTAAAGATGCTTGTGCAGTAGATTTTTCCGTACGATTTCTATTGTTTTTGTGCAGCGTTGCCAAATATAAATACCACGGTAGTCAAACTACCTTAAGCACTCATTTGTATCTTGTGGTATCGGTAGAACTACCTTAAATGTCGCGACAAGGTTTTATATCATATAAATTGTGTGAATATGTTAATAGTAAAAGTTTAAAAAAAGTTTATTTTATTCTTTTTAGTGCATAGTGATAAAAGCTTCTTTTAAAAATATATATTTGTTACTTTAAGATTAATTATGCATATAATAATTATATTGTACAACTTGACTCTTTGCTTGCGTGTATAGCAATTCAATTTTATACACGAACTTATAAATAAAATATTACGTACTAACTTTCTCATAACATTTATTATTACCAAACAAGGCTAGAATATTTCAAATAGCAACTAAAAAGCTGTCCATCCGTTTCCGCTTTATCGAATGTAGCTACGTTCCGTAAACGTCTATTTCGCTTTACGCCAACGAATTTGTTTTTAAGCAGACAGACAGTTTTGTTACCCGTCAACCGTTTTCTTATTTTTGTTTTTCCTAAGCTGCTTTGTTTCTTATATTTGGCGTTGAGGTCCTAATTTATAAAGGCACTTTTTAGACTTAATCTATGTTTACTTGCAAGGGGACTATTTAGCTGCTCTATTTGTGGATATTTTAAGGACGTCATTAGGTACTTTTGGACTAACTAACTAAAGGAGATTATTAATTCGACTCGTATGTTTTTTTTGTGTGTATGTTGCGTCATTACTTTGTTAATTGTGGTCCGATTTTATTTTTTTATTTGGAAGAGTGCACTTCCGCGGTGCGGTGGTCCCAAAAAAACAAGTCAGGATCGCAATAGAGAAGGTACTAGATTTACTGTTTTCTCTCAAAATCGACAACCTTGGGGTAAAGTTTACCCTTTTCACCAAACTAGAAAAGAGACTACAGTAGAAATCACAGCGATGTGAAATTGGATTGACTTACATTGGGGCAGGGGCCATGGTTAGTTCTGGTTAGCTATTTTTTTAATTCGTTTTATAAGGAAATAAAAAAATAACCCAGAATTAATCATGATCCCTTAATGTAACAGTTTGCCATGACCGTCTGTAACGTTTTAAACCACACAAATTACAAATCCTTAGTAGTCTCTGAAAGAGGTGCTGGTAGTGTTTTTAGTGTATGTTTACTCCATTAATAGTAATAATATATTGCAAAGCAAAAAATAAAATAAAAAGCTTAAATAATCACAAAAAAAACTGAAATTAAAAAAAAATAAAACTTACTAAAAGTCCTTAGTGGTCTTTGAAAGAGGTGCTGGTAGTGTTTTTAGTGTATGTTTACTCCAATAAGAGTAATAATATATTACAAAGCAAAAATAAAATAAAAAGATAAATTAATCACTTAAAAAAATAAACTGAATTAAAAAAACATAAAACTTACTAAAAGTTAAAAATAATAAATAAAAAAAAACTAAGAAAAATGGAATTGGTTAATAACATATGCGCTAAGCTTTTTATACTTTAATACCATATGTTATTACACAAATGATTTGTTTTTTATTTTAAACTTTTTAGTTTATTTTTTACTTATTTTTTTGAGGTCGGCCCTATTTTTATTTTAAAAGTGTAAATTTAGCTCTGTTTTTCAACAAAATACCAGTGCCGGAAAAATACAGTTTATAATATTTTAATTTTCTTAGCAAAACCATTGACACAACAGTTTGTTAATATCAAGTTGCAACTATTTTAACTTTAAATTAAAATTCATATAACAACAGTTTTAAAAATATACTGCAAGAAAATAGCACAATTTCTAGATGCCACTGATTTGATCACCAGCTACTAGTGTTATCAACCAGTATGTCAAAGACAAAGGATGATTCATGACCGACACCCTATAACAAAACTTGTATAATTGAAGGTATGTTCTGTATTGATTGGGCGGATTCATTTTTCCAATGTAACGATCCCCCACATTGCCATGGTGCCAACTTCACAAATTGGCGCACAACACCGCATTAAAATTTAAAATATGACAGATTTGTCAAGTCAAGCATACTTTTCATCCTATGCAAACTCATAAATAGTAAAGTTTGATACCCAATTTTGATTTTATTACTAAAGTTAAAACTCATTTGAAAAGAATCCGAAGAATCTTTGCGGTGTAAACTAGGCTATCAGTCGGTGGTAGCTAACCCACAATACACCAAAGATATGGGTTAGAAAATTTTATGTACCGTTTTATGAAAATATTAAATTTGTTGAAAATATGATGTTTTCCACTGTCAAACAACGTATTGAAAATGCTTTTAGTTTATATACCTAGTGATAGTTTCTCTTTGTCTAAATATGAATGGCATCAAGTAAAGGTAGAAAAAAGATAAGGGTGTAAATGTCTTATAATTCTGCAGTCTCCTTTATAAAATTTACTGATTCATTGCTTTACCTTTTAAAGAGATTTGAATGAAACATATTATCTCTAAGTGACAGTTAACCCTCTAATATAGAGTTGCAATAATGCTCATCAAGCTCAGTATGTCTTTAATAGAACAAAGCAACGTCCTGCTAAACCTGATTTGTATTTTTAGGCCACTGCCAGTTGCCAAATTAGCTACGTACGAAACACAGAAAGTGTCTGGATTTAATTGGTTTTCAAGCTGGTGTATTATTTAAGAAATATATTTTATATAAACTGGGAGTATTTTCAAGAGCTTATCTGCAAAAATATTCCAGGACAAAAAACTTAGTGTTTATAAAAACAACTTTATATACTCTAATGTACTTTTTTATTGTAAACCTAAGAATTAGAAAATAAAGGCAAAAGATAATATTGATTGTTTTATTATTTTTACAAATTACAAAAGCTTGGTAATTTATGTGTGAGTCATGTTGGGCATTATTATTTTGATTATTATCGATCATTTGATATGATTCTTGAACTATTATGCAATTTTGTCTTCTGGAATGGTCCTAAGGGATATTCATAGTCTTCTAAGAGTCCTACAAATAAAATTATTATTATTAAATGAAAAAGAAAACAACTAGCAATAAAGGGTTTTGATAATTTAGGTACTCTTTGTTTAAATCATGCAGGTAACAAATGTGTTTTGCTATCTTTGGGTACCTATTTATTTCAACTAATAATAATTACCGATATGTACTGACAATTTATAGTAATTCTCTTGAAAGGGAGCAACTATGATTTTGCCCAATATCAAAAACATTCCTATTCTCACTATATTCCCCGTCTTTTTGCACAAAATTCTTAATATAACAGTAAATTAGAACATACTATTTAATTAAGCAGCAAAAAATAACCAGCCCCTTTTTATTAGTTCTGTGCCCCTGTATATCAAATTTGGTCAAAATGGGGTTGCTCCAACTTTCGAGACGATTACCCAATTTGCATAAAAAGACAAATATTTTTTAAAATATTACCTTTTTGAACTAAAAGAAATTTACCATAAATGTTTTCTAAATAGGTATGAGTTTACTTTAGTTTACTTACTCCTAAGTGATATTTTAATGTGGTTTGCTAATCTCCATTTCCAGTCTTTGTCCTAATCTAACATTCCGTACAAGTACCTAACACTCAATAAAGGCCTTCTTTTAGAGAAGTATAAATGGAAGATGGTACAAAGTTATATGCAATAACTGTGTAGTTACTTTCAAAGCAATAAGTAATTTTTGATAGTTTTTCTTTTCAATCTATATTTTGACAACTCACATATTCATTTTACTCAAATGAGCTTCAGGCTAACGCTTTCACGCACTTTTTCGCTTTTGCGCCGACGGAGCTGCAGGGAGACGGCTTCGAGCCCTTTTTGGTTATAGGTTATGTGATTTAGAAACATTTTGCTTACAAATGATTATTCTGGCTGCGGAGGACAATGTTAATTATTTATTTGCTTCTTGTATTTCAATTAAAGTGTATACTTTGTTTTTAATAGCTTAGTTAACTGATTTTTTCAACTTTAATTTCACATTTAAGGAATTTTAGGTTATATTACGACTTTGAATTTTGTCAGATGTCAGATGGTAATACAGATTTCTCTTTCTTTGTGTGGATAAATTAGGTTTTGTTTTTGTAAAATGTTTCGTAATGTAGATCTAGACTTAAAGACTGGTTGTAATTTTTATATTTCTTTGATATTTAGTAAATCTCTTCAGACGTTTCTTTCACATATAGAATTGTTAGGAGAGACAGAGAGTATCCTGGTCAAGTGGTGATACTGGTATTTTTACATTACAACTATTTATAATTATATTTATAGATCTTTGGCATACCTAGTCTCGAAGCAAATCTATTTTATTATTTTCCAGTTCAGCAGCCAGGTTTGCTTTGTCGCTGCATATTGTGGTTGCAGCGAACAAACTGAATCATTGTCTACCACATTTAAAGAGAAATGTATCTTTATTTAATAATATGCACTGACTTTCTTTAATTTTACGTTTTTTAGAACAAGTTTTCTTTGGTAAAATACCTAAAGCATTCCAGTAAATCCTGTTATGTTTTCAAATGTGTGTTGACAAATTTTAGATTTTTAAATTTTGTGTTTTTAATGTATGTTCTATGTTCCCTAATGCATTTGGATTTGGTATGTACTCCAATCAAATACCATCAATTAAAAGTCAGCTCTATATACTAATTACCATGTAATGTCCATTATTTCAGTTCTATTACTTTAGCGTGAACCAATAATTATTATATTTCCTTCATCAATTAGCTTTTTACAAACATTACATATATTTATTAACGGACAATAAACCGTTTTGTAAGCTGTTGACACTTTTGTTGTTTTGTGTGCTTTCTTACAAAAGCTCTTTGTTCCACTAATGCTGACGCCAAATGAAAGCCAATTCAAAGTGTTTTGTTGGCTCTGCTCTACAATAAAAAGACATTTTTAGTGTTTACTTTTTGACGCATAAATATAATCGGTTATATCAAATAAAAATTTATTTTTAAATTTAAAACTTTTATGGAAACATAAAAATAAATAAATTTAATTTGCAAACTGAGAATATGAGAATCATAAAGTAAAATGTTATGAAACAATAACAAAACATTTATCACAAGAACATTTTCAATGACATTTGACAGATCTTAAACCGATATGCTTTTTACGCCTGGAAGGAAAAATTTTAAGTTTTTTATCAGAAATCAATGATTTCAACATTAAATTTGATTTGAAAATATTTGTATGTTAAGATAAATAATTTATTGACTTGGCCAATGTAGCTTATAAAGTAATTTAAAAGTATTGTATGCTTGGGTTTGTTTTAATTTCAAATGTATGAATGTCATAAAAAAACTATTTTATTCTAGCGCGTGCCAAGATTTTAATTTAAAATATGAAAGTGCCTTTACAATGCACATGGCAAAATTTTGTTACTTTGCAATTAATTACTGATTTTATTCTTTAGTTAGAGATGTCTATTTTGAAAACCTAAAGAATTTTGTACAGTTTTAGTTAGCAAAACATAAGACTATTTTTAATTGAAATGGCATGGTATTAAAAAAGGAAGTATGAGATGTTAAAATTTAATTGCACATAAAAAAACGTAAAAACCTATTTTGCGTGTGTATTTTTATAAATAATTAAATCGGAAAACCCGTTGATAATAAGCAATTTTGTAAACCGCCATATTAAACCGGAAGGTAAACTAATTTGAGCCACAACGAACCGAAGTATATCGCACGTGGTTAGGAATTTCTCGCCAATATAGAAGCAAGTTAACCGCTAATTTTACGTAAAATTTAACTTCTAAATTAAATGAAGGCAAGCACTGTTGCATTTCATTGTTTTAGCAGGGAAAAGCGACTGCAGTGTTACCTGATTCAATATCAGAATAACAGAAACGCATGTGAATTTATACAAGGTATTTTAAAAAGATTGCAAACTAACAATATCTTTGGTTATTGTGATTTATACAAAACAGTTCGGGGTTGTTAATCTTAATTCGTAAATAACCTAAAAATTGTTTTGATTTTTGTGGCATAACTATTGGTAGAGGAGCCCAGGAGGGGATTTCGGGATTTACCACAGCGCGGCAGATTAATATACCGGGGGACACCTTGTACCCGGTTAAGTTACCTCCACCCAATATGAGCTTCATATACAGGGCCGATTATAAAAACAAAAATATATCCATCAGAAATTGTTGAGCGCATCAGTTTAAGATAGGGTAAATTAATTACATGCTAAACAGTGTATATTCCACTAATCTTATAATTTGAGAGTAACGTAAAGGAAACAGAGAGCTACAAAAAAAACGTCAGATTAGCATTTTCGAACGTGGCTATTTTTTTCAATTTTAAAAGAAAATAATTTAGGCATACCTAAAAATATATAATACGATACGACCTGAACGATTTCCACAAGCCGAAATAATAATAGTGTTTTTTGACATATTTAAAAGTCTATAGCCGCTTCCCCCACCGATGAAAAAAATAAACATTATATAACATTTTTTTATGCTTATCATGTAAGCTGTGCAACCCAATAGGTCTCTATGACGTTCAAGTAAATCTCCATTTAGCGTCGTGGGCTCTCCTACTATATGGGGACCTGAGCAAAACAAATCTAAAAAATATAAAATAAAAATGAGGTTACGTCTTGAAATATAAACATTATTTTTTTACTACAAAAATTATTGTAAATATGTCAACTAAAACTTAGTCATTTATGTTTTATTTATTTTATGTCTTTAATTCTAAAAATAGTACAAAGAAAAAAATGTGAGCAATTTTATGGCCAAAAGATGGCAGCTCAACGATTGTACTTTTATTTTAATTTTTGTTGGTGGATCCTACACTATTTTAGAAAGCTTTCTGTAGCACTATGCTTTGACATATCAAAGAAGAGGCACGTGCTCCATTGTTCCACGAGCATCATACCTATACTTTATAGTTAAATAATATTGACGGTTTGTTGTCTTCGTTTAAAAGAGCCATATTGTTAAATATACAGTTGTGGCTGCCATTAACACTAACGTATTATGTGCATTGACAATAATTAGCAAAGTTTGCATATTTGAGGTAAATACTGGTTTTTCGGACCTAGTCTAAAAGATAAACTTTTGACTATTGTGAAAATCTGCATCTCCAGATCGGATAGTGTTTGACAGGATGCAACCTTGCAGTGCAAAAAATTACAAGCAGTAAAAAAAAACAGTTTTTCCCTTTCATTTTTGTAGAATTCAAAATTATAGTCTCAACTTTTGTGCAGTGTAGTGCATTTACTACAAGTGGTGATGTATAATACAAAAACAGTGGTAGAGAAAGCATTGAATTGTAATAACCGTTATAATAATAAATTCTGTAATTTACCATTGCTTTGTGGTAAAGTTTTTGCACAACATCCAGTAGCTCGCTATTGCAAAATGTTTCCTAAATAACTTTATTTTAATTTGCTTTATTTTGTAGCATGTGTCTATTTTACTACAAATAATTATAGAATTTTTTGTAACCGTTTTAATCTCTACAACAATTTTTTTTCGTGGAAGTAGTGCAAAAATTATAATTAAAATATTTTTAAAATCGTTTAAAACATTTAATTTTATTCTTGTTTTTTTCAGGTAAGAAGATTTTGTCTGCAGCTATGTAAGTAAAAAAGTAGCAAAACTAAATTTTAAAATTGTGTTGTGCATAATCATATACCACTTTAAAATGGCTTTTACAATGTTCAAAAATTAATTAGTTCTCAAGCTCTTAACACGTTCACTTAAAATTAAGTCAATTTTTTTAATTAGGAAAAGCCAATTATTTATATTTTAAGTAAAATATTACTGCAAAGTTTACCATATGGCATATTTTTATATTGGCGGGCAGTGTATTTCACATCCAATCTTATTAAAATTTTAAATCTGTATGCTTGTTTACTTGTACGGGTACATATTAAATAATTTAACATTCGTTTTTACCAACGGTGTTATCAGCAAATTAATCATAGGTTGTTGATTACAATGAGGGTAATTAATTAAAAGAAACTTGATGTTACGATAAAGACTCTTATGTATTTTTGTTCGTTACAATGCCAGAGTAATAAAATAAATTACTCCTTATAGGTACTTATTTTGTTATAGCTTTAGTCACAAGGTATAGCCCCTAGGCCACTAATAAAATCGACTTTCTTGATAAGAACACTTTTAGGACCTTTAATGAAAGTTCCTTTTAACGAATCTACCACAAATATTCATACCGCCATATATGAAAGCGGCGTATTAACCCAGCCTGTCAATGTCAAATGTTTTGGTGCCGATCTGGAGAAATGCATCACTTTTTTTGTCGGACAAGTTTACCACAATATTTTACATGCTATCCAATACCAACACTTACGATTTTTGGTACAATGTTTAAAAATTGCATTTAAAACATTGTGATAAACTTGTCTGAAAAACAAAGTAACGCGTTTGCCCAGTCCGATACCCCGAAACCAGTCTGCTTATGGGTTTGTCCAGACAGAACTGGTTTTTAAATTTTCTACATTTTAAATGACAAGTGTTTTTAGCAACACGTCACGTCGCACAATGCAGTGAGCTTATAAGTCTGTTGGACAATATCATTATTTCCAGAATTAATAAAGATAATTAATACACATTAAATATGGTATTTTTCTAAAGTTCTTTAAATGATTTTTATAATGGTAATAGAATATACAGGGTGATGCCTCATTAAATATTATACATTTTATTTTACCCTGTATACATGTAGTAAAAGATAATAAAAATTTAAATAATTAATTTAAAAACTACACTATAAACCCAATAAACTGATATTTTTGGTAATTTTGTAGGATTAAAAAAAATCATTGGGTGTAAATTTATAACTGGATTTCCGGTAGTATTTACTTGTAATTACTTTATACAAAAACTTCAAATATTTTTATAATTAACAAGTTACTTCTGGATCATCAGGATTTTGTTTGTAAAGAGCAATTATAATTGGGTTTATTACATCTTTTTTCTTGTTCTTTTGCCGTTAAGTTTCGGCTTAAAACAATTACCGTAGGTAATTTTCGCAAAGTTAAAACGATCTATTTTTACAAGTTACAAAAAATTAAATTCTAAGTGTGATTACCTTATCTACATTAAATTTACATAAATAATTAAATTTTACAGTTTTTACATAAATATACTTAAATATAGGTTGAAATAAATTTAAATACAAATATTATTTTACGTATAAACTGTCTTTTGTTGCAAAACAATCAAAAATCATTTTATTGGATAAAAATCAACATAAGCAAACATTTTATTTTGACCGGACTACTATCTTTCCACCGAAGACTTTGTTGTGGTTTCATATGTTAACCGAGATTTCTGGAGTAGAAAAAATTCAGTAAATGTCTTTATTGAATAGCTCTTAAGCCATGTACAGACTTGGATACAATCGGGGCAACATTGTCGGCCGACTGTATCTTGTATTTTTCAGCAACAAAGTTGGCCAACATTTGCAGATGCAAGTGTTTCGCGCCCGCACTAGTTTTAGAGCTCGTACAGACCTGCCGATGTTTTTCATATTAAATGAAAAACAGGTGACTTGACGATTACTTGGATGAAAACGCCTACCGATGTTGCCATGGCGTTTGCAACAAGTCGGCCGACCGAGGTGCAACATTCAAGATACAGTCGGCCAACAGATGTTTTCGCCGATTGTATCCAAGTCTGTACGTGGCTTTAGTAAGCATCAAAACAAAGTCACTTAAGTGAGAAATAAAGCTTTAAACTATTAAATAAGTAACTTTGCGTAACACTTTGTATAGAGTACGAAAATGGAGTAGTTTTTTTTCATAATAACAATCAAAAATATTTTTTTGTAACGCTTGTTAATTGTTTTTAGAAAGAGTACAAAACATAAATATTAGAAAAACATATTTAATAAATTTTCTTTTATTGTTTAATATCGCTATTAACGAGGTTACTTTAGTTATAAAACAAAATAAATAATAATTGTTTTTATTTTATTTTCAAAGTCAATAATTTAAATTCATAAAACAGACGCAAATAAAATAAATTTTGTCCAAAATTATAAAAATAATAATCCAGAGACAAATTTATAAACCTATAAATAATGCACCCACCATATTTGCATAAAGAATGATTTGACACAAATAACAATATTTTATTAAAGCAACAGAATATGGAGTCAACAACTACAATTTATTAAATTTATTATGCTAACGTGGGTACAAATTAGTATTTAGTTTATGGGAAAAACACTTTTTAGTATCTTTTCTTTTTATTATTTATTATATTTTTTACCTTTTAAAAATATATACTATTTTATATTTCTCTATACCCCCTTCTGGGATAATATCAAGTTGGCAGCTAATCTTTCCTGTAAAGATAATATGGGTATTTTAGGCCAGACATTTACTAAAAGTGCGCTGGTACAAGTGAATTTTAAAGATAATAAAACCTATAATAAAAATTAGGTGTGTAAACCATTTTTTGTTACAGAATAAAAAACCAAATATACAGGGTGATTCAAAATCGATCACGAAACTTAAGGGGGTGATTCTACTTGACAAAATAAGGGTAGAGCTTCATATATATTTTTTTAAATGTCATTCATTTTCGAGTACAAGCCGCCAAAGTTCAATTTTTATTTTGTTTTTTTTTGCCATATTGCATTTATTTTTTCACCAATCCAGTTGATATTTGGCACACAAATCGAGCTTTACAGATTCTAAGATTTTAAGACAAAGGTACTTTTTTTTTAAATACCGCCAGAGGGCACTTTACCTAAAACTTAAAATTTATTTACATCATAACTTTTTTATTTTGACAAATATAGCAAAGTTAAGGGCGTTATTTTATAGACAATCAAAAACTTTAAGGTCCTTTACTAACAAAAATTTAAGTGTTCTTGACAAACTGTAAAAAATCATTTTAAAAAATAAGGGAGTAAAACGTCTTACAGCTTGTAAATTACCTACCTGCAAAGCAAGATTGTGCATCCGTTACATCCACTCCGGCGATGCGGATTTTAACACTAGCCAAAGGTCTTTTTTCAGAGCTAATTAAAAATTGAAAACACCAACCGCAAGCCGGTTTGAAATTATTTTGGTTCTCATCAGTAAGGTATAGGCGATACACAGGCGATACACAAACAAACTAACCCTAAAGAAATTCCTTACCAACCTACGTATAAACGTAGCAGCTTATTGCTTATCACGCCCTCTTTTGGCGGTGTAAAAACTAAGCGAACCTAGGTCTCTGTAATTACTTAATAAAAATTTAAGTGTTCTTAACAAACTGTCAAAAATTATTCTTAATTAAAAATGAGGGAATAAAACTTCTTACCGCTTGTAAACTACCTAACTACAAAGCAAGATTGTGCATCCGTTATATCCATTATTTTATACTGTCCAGTAAATCCACTAACCCTGTGTTAATTTGGGGCCGGTAAATTGCACATTACGGTACCTCGTACCGTAATGTGTTGCCCAGCAACGCTGTCATGTATCATTATAAATGTCCACGTGATCATTGTTGTAATGCCTTAAGTAATATTATTTTTGGATGCCAAAATAAAATTAAATCTTTAAATACTTATATATTAAGCGATTTTCATCTGATATTAGAATGTAATATAGGAATTTCTACCTGTACTTAAAATATATTTTTTAGCCAAAGTGGATAATATTAAAGACAATTAATTGTAGTTTTACTAAAGACACCTAGAACAATGCTAAATTTTTGGTTATTAGTTTGGACGCTCGCTTGGCTAAATGTATAAAGCGGCAAATTATACGTACTGTTTACGTGTGTACTTATATTCCCTTTAATGGATGCCCACTTCATATATTCCAATAAGCGGGTGTCCACGCAGATGACCAAAAATTTAGCATTGATCTGGGTGTCTGTAGTGAAACTACAATTGTCTTTGATAATATCCAACGGATGCAAAATACTTTCTAAATTACAACCGGAAGGCAGTAAGCATCATAGTGGGTCAACTAACAGGTCATTGCAGACTGAATAAACACCTGAAAACAATAGGTCTGGCAAAAAAACCTATGCAGGTTCTCTCAGGAAGAAGAAGAAACCGCAGAACATATATGGTGCAACTGTGAAGCCCTTTGAAGTCGGCGGTTTGCAAGAAAAAAACCTAAAGCAGCAACATTTACCAAGGAGCCAGTTTTAAGCTGATTAAAAAGACGGGCTTGGATAGTGTGCTCTAACATAGGGATGAAGGATACACAATAAACCTGAGCAGGTTGCAGTGATAGAGATTCAATCCAGCTTTAAGCTAATCTAATCTAATCTAGCTCTGAAAGAAATACCACTGGCTAGGGTAAAAATCCTCATCTTCAGAGTGGATAATATTCAACGGGTGCACAATCTTTCTTCGCAAATATTTTACAAGCATTAAGATCCTTTACTCCCTCATTTTATATATTATATAAATGATAAATACTATACTTTGTTTTAATTAAATTTTGAAAAATAATATATTTACTATTTCTTTTTAAAATGAAATCACGACAAATATATATATATATATATATATATTGTACAAGAACGTGATATAACTAATAAATCAGTTATTTAAATATTGGTCCTAATTATGAATAGATCACATAATTTATATTATTTGCTAAAACAAATTTATGTGCAATTTTTCAAGCATTAAATCAAATTATTTCGAAAATGAATTATAATTAAAGGTCCCAACATACATTATTTGAACCTTTAAATCACCTTTGCGTTAAATTAATAATAAATTGTACATTTCTCACATTTCATCGTTAATAAAATATTGTTTATATGTTTAAATATTTGCGAGATAAATAATTAGAAGTTTAATGATTTGTGTCTATTATCTTTTAAATATGTATTATAGGTGATTGTTTACGTACAAAAAAACGGTTAAAAGGAACTACAACGTTAAAGTAATTTTATTTTTTCCCATGGTTAATAAATCCGCAAATATTTAAAAACGCATAGTGCTACCATTTAAAAGGGTGCGTTTTTGAAGAACGGGGTGAAACATCCCCTTTCAGTTTTTTGAGTTAAGCTTAAAAACTACGCTCTTTTTTCCAGGAATTAAAAAAGTTATTCTTGACAAAAAACAGGATTTTCTTTTGTATTTTACCTTTAAACCATTTTAGGGTTTGCTTTATATAGTAGGGGAGCCCACGATGCGAAATGGGGATTTACTGAGAGTCATAGAGACCCATTGGGTTGAAAAGCTTAGATGATAAGAAGAAAAATGGATGGTACTTCTTGGTACACGCCGTAACAAATTAAAGTACTGTGACCAAAAAATTAAACAGCAAAAGATAATTAAATATCAGTCTGATGGCAAATTCGCCAATAGTTATCAAGACAAACAACAATAAAATACATAAAATGAAAACTTACTATGTAGTTCAGGCTTTAAAATTCAGATTTTTTATGAGCTCGATATTTCTGAAAATTTTGACATTAAATGTCAAAATTTTCAGAATATCCGAGAAAAACATAAAAAATTTGAATTTTAAAGCCTGAATAATAGTAAGTTTTCATTTTTATTATTTTATTGTTGTTTGTTCTTGACAACGGTGGCAGATTTGCCACCGAAACGTCGATTTTTAATTATCTTTTTACTTGTTTAATTTTTTTTTGGTTTTTTAGTACTTTTAATTTAATTTTGGCGTGTACCCAAAGAAGTACCATCCATTAAAATGAATCCGCCAAACTACAGAACATATCTTCAAGAAAAAAATGTTATATAATGTATACCTTTCATCGGTGGGGGAAGCTTCTATAGACTTTTAAATATGTCAAAAAAACTACTAGTACTTCGGCTTGTGAAAATCATTCGGGTCGTATTGTATTATATATTTAAAGTTATCCCTGAAATATTTTCTTTAAAATAAAAAAAGCTACGTTTGAAAATGTTAAACTGACGTTTTTTTTGTAGCCCTCTGTTTTCTTTACATCACTCTAAAATTGTGTGTGTTAGTGGAATATACACTGTTTAGCATGTAATTAATTTACCCTATCTTAATCTGACGCGGCTCGACAATTTCTGATGGATATATTTTTGTTTTTTATGATCGGCTCTGTATACGGGGTTCATATTTGGTGGAGGTACTTAACCGGGTACAAGGTATCCTTAAGCATATGTTAAATATCTTCGTAAATAAACTTTACGTTTTTTTTTAACTTTTTGTTAGGTAAATTATTATTGTTTTATTTATAAAATTAAAATATCGGATATTATTTAAGAAACACATTACACTCACATGTCAAGTAGTGACGTTACAAATATTTTTATACCATAGATGTATGGCTTAAACCTAATGCTGCCGCCACACATTGGGCGAAGTTGTGGCCAAACTATTTGTCAAAACATTTGGCAAACTCTTTGTAAGCAAGCGGACACGAGAAAAGTTGGGCCAATCAAGACGAATGTAGACGAACTACCAGTCCACACAATGCCTGTTTCCAAAGTTTGTCGTAGTTGGCCCAATGTCTAGTGGCGGCATAAGATTGAAGGTGACACCATTATATACAAGTTTTCCCAACAATACCAAAGCATTCCACGCGAAATGATAAAATGACCTAAATTTTAAAAAGCTGTCATATAAACGAATAAAAACAGAAGTTACTTCAAACTTAATAGTTGTAATCACAGACAAGAGACCTTTAAAATAAGGTATTGCTCGACTCCTCTTCTATTTAAGATTTTGGGGGAAAGGCTCACCCCTACTGGAGGGTTACAGTTCAGGGAGTGAAAATGGCAAAAACATGTTTTTCTCCAAGATCGAAAATTTACGTGTTCGAGCGTTATTCCTTATATGACCTGGAGTGCCCTAAAAATGAGCTCTTTTTCGTTTTCAAATGGCCACCTGGTATGTATTATAATTAATAGTTTTTTTTTAATTTATTCTAAATAGTTCATATTATAAGATACATTTTATTATGGTATATGTTTAAATCACAATATAATGGCCTATAATTAGTGAAATCCCAGGGTAAAATGTCCCACCAGTCACTATGGAATACCCCCAAAGTATTCTTGCTGGGTTTGAAACTGTGTTTTTTTACGGTGAGAGAGAGAGCATTAAATATGGTTATAACTTATATTGGTAAAATTTTAGCATGTGGTTAAGTTTTTTGAACGAATACACACATTGTGTTAGTATAATCTAGGTTTAAACAAAATAATATTTGGCTTTTCTCCAGAATAAAATAAAAAAGGTTATTACACATTTTGAGAAATTTAAAACTTTTATATAATATGAAGAACTATTCTGTCCTTGCAAAATATAATGAAAGTTAAGATAACCTTAAAAAAAATCAAATAATGAAATATTTAATATAAAGTTACTTACGATACAAAGGTTTCAAACTCCTAACAAAGGTTTATTAGCTCTCGGTTGAAATTATTTTAATCCAATAAAAATAAAATCTTAACAAGACGCCAGGACGGGATCTGGACCAATGGCTGCGTCTCTAAAATTTGGTAAATAGTTTAACAAAAATATGGTAAACAGTTTACCAAAAACTTACTTGAAAAATTTAATAAATGTCTGATGGACAGTTTAGAGTTTGACATTATGGCTCTGATACTAAGTCAATTCGCCAGTTCTCCCGTTCCGGTCATATAAGCTATTGCTTATAAGCTTTCCCGGCTTTGTCCTTGGAAAATCTGGATAATCGAGCTCGAAACTCCCAGACTTTCCTAGCATATGAATAAAAACACTTGTAAAAATCAACAACAGCGATGAACTTCTGAACATGCATAAATTGTGACTGTCAAGCCAGCGGCTGCTACTGGTATCGCGCATAACCGTCACTTTCACTACTGACGTTTTTCCGCAAGGCGTGCGCACCTCCTCGACCATACGAAGACACCATGTGTTCAACACCAAAACGTAAAAACTTCAGGCTTTAGGAATCTTCACTCACAGCGCTTAGCTCCAGAAGAAAGAAGCCCCAATTTAGCGTGAATCTTTTCTCGATCCCCAAGGGTACAGCAACGCTCGTACGACGCCTTCAACCGCCTACCCGGAGAAGTCTATGTAGACTTCTACGTAAACGTGAACCGCACTACTCGAAGCATATGTCCACATTGAACTTTTTTCCTAAAATAAGTTAAGGAATTATACTCTGTATTTTAAGCTATCAAATTACAATTACACCCTGTATTTTCTGTTTACTGTCTACATGCACCATATCAGGAAACCAAAACGTTAAACTGCAATAGTTGACGAATCGTCAATCTATAAATTTATCTTTAAAAACGAAAAAATCAAAAATACAATATAATATATCAATGTTATAGTACAAGTAATAAAAGGCAAGATTACTCATGTCCATAATTCATAATTCGGCAGGATTTCTTTTTCACAGATTTGTGCAGTATAAAGTAATGAACCAAAAACGCAAAAGTGGCGCAGTTCTGTTTGCCTTATTTGTTGAGACATTTTGTTTTTTGAGGTTTATAATCGTTAAACTGCACCTATTTGTAAAAATACCCTGTCAATCATTATGAAAGACAAAATCCGCTATTCCCAATACTATTATTAAAGCTTCATTAATAAACTTTTAATTTTAAAATTAAAATTACTAATAAACATTCACAGATTTCAGATCAAGCTATTTTTTCTACAAAGTGGTATTTTATAGAGAAAGTAGTCTTACTGGAGGCCACCCAGGCCATACATAAGGCTTTTAATTACTCTTGTACAGTGTACAGTCTACCAGCATAGCTAATCTTTGGCCTAGCTACTTATTTAAAAGTATTTAAATTTCCAATGACCTTTAACAATCATTAATTTGTTTTTCTTTAAATTAAATTTTTCTAACACCGACGCTTTTTAAATAATTAAAAATACCTTTTTAAGCCTAAAAGTCAACACCTTCTTCGGACTTGCACTGTTTCAAAAATTATGGTTATGTAAAAAGCTTCGCCCAAAGCATAGCACGGATAAAATTTAATAATATATTACCAGTGGCAACCCAAAAATTGTCTTCATTAAGGTTAATAATACATATAAGAAACGAGCCTAAAGTGGTAAAAAGGGTTTGGAAAATGATATGAAGAAGAAACATATTGCCTTTTAAAATTTTTAAATTATTTATGATTTTAGACCTACAAAAAGCATATCTTAGATTAATTTTAGATTAAGCTAGGACTTAATCGTTTTTATACATGGGTTTAGTTAGAAACTATAGAAAATAACATTTTAATATAAAAAATAAATCTTAAAATGTTTAAAGAAATAAAAACATAATAAACTTCTTATACTTTTACAGCTTTATGTAATTTATTTGGTATTTAAATAAATATTCTTTTACAAAAATTTTATGCTCAGGAACTTTATAAAAGTAGCAGAAAATAATAACACCACAAATTTGTAAAGCTAAAATTTGAAGACCCAACCCAACTTATGTTAGTCCAAAAGATGATTCTCATAAGTCAAAATTCTAAATCTTGGTTTTACTTTTTCTCTTAATCATATTACTAATAATAGTTTTATTTCACACTATTTGGCTAATAAGGGTTTTGAGATGTAAATATTTTTTAAGATCTGCTTTTAATTTTATATTAAATCTTAGAGGGCGCCACCTGCAGTATTTTGCACAAATTAACTTTCTTAAGCCACAGTCAAATAAAATAATGTTTTACAATTTGCAGCCGTTTTTAGGTATAAATATTTAAAAAAAAATTGTATGGCCAGGTCTGAGCTATACAGGTGTGATAAGCTATTGTGTGATAAGTGTTGATTCTTAAGGTAATAATTAAAAAGTTTAAATATACGTATGTTTTATATATCCTAATTTAGATACAAAGGGTAAAAAAAAAGCCTTTTTTTAACTTACTTTCCTGTATTTAAAAAGATTTCTTTTTAACTTTCTCTTTAAAAATTATTCAAGTACTAACATTTTACTTTAAAACAAGTCAAACATGTTAAAAAAAAGGATTTTTTATTCCAAACTTAAAAATAGCGTGACTTAAACAAAATATTTTGCTTTGAATGTCTTCAAGATAGAGCAGGTGGCTCCTTCTTATTTAACAATAAAAAAAAATTATAAAAAAAAATTAAAATAGATTTACTATTTGACACCTGTATTTCCAAAATCCTCAACTTTTGGACTGAGGAAAGGTTAATTAGATCCTTGTATTTGTGCTTCAAGAATTTGTGATAAAATCAAAACATAACATTTGAATAGATCAGGGTATAAAACTAGAATTTGTTGTCAAAACAAATTTAATTAGCTGACTAACCTATTAGTAGCTCTTTACAATGAAAGGTAATCTATGACATATTGAAAAATATGAAAAAGTTCCTATAAACATGGGTCCGAAAATGCATACTTTCCAAGATACAGGGTGTTAAACTTTTTAAATAAAATAGGTTTTTGTAATTATCTTGAATACCCTGTAACCGATTTTCTTGAAATTTTTCAGTGTTATTTCTAGTAATAAGGGCCAAAGTTAGGCATAATTAAATTAAAATTATTAAGTCCAGTGGCGTCTCACGGGAC
This sequence comes from Listronotus bonariensis, assembly GCA_014170235.1. Taxonomy (NCBI): domain Eukaryota; kingdom Metazoa; phylum Arthropoda; class Insecta; order Coleoptera; family Curculionidae; genus Listronotus; species Listronotus bonariensis. The sequence goes on along the minus strand of JACEGR010000354.1, from coordinate 74,950 downwards.
ATCTTATCGAAAATAATTGTAAAAAATGTACGCCACTGACTTTTTGTAACTTTTTTATTTTTTAGAATAAGCAACTGAAAATACAACTTTTTATCTCTTGAAATTTTTTTGTATCTTGCTTCGTTTTCGAGAAAAAAATAAAAACCACTTTGTTGCATGTTTCTTGGGACGGAATTTTTGAATTTTGACGATTTACTGAGCAAAAACAGTTAAAGATAGAGCAAAATTAATTTTACTTTCCTATCTTAACTTTTTAAGGACTATCTAATGACATTAAAAAGTGAAGGTCAACTGAAGATTAAAGAAGGTGAATGTTGAACCTAAATGTTGGACACCCTGTATCTTAGAAACTATGCATTTTCGGACCCATGTTTATAGGAACTTTTTTCATATTTTTCAATGAGGAATCACCTCCTGAAATTTGGCCGTGCATTTTCGAACACCCTGTATATTATATTATTTGTCGCTCTATAGTAACAAAATTATTTAAAAATAATTAAAACCATACTATTATTTTCTTTTTCCACTTTTAATCGTTCATGAGTATATCAGCATACTGTTTATATCTTAAAACCAGCAATAATTGACATAATATAGTTTGTTATAGGTTATTGATAAAGTAAAATATACAGGGTGTTCCATTAAAAAACCTACTTCACAATTAAAATCTGTTTTGGACACACCTTCTATATTAACTGGTACTGTCAATAAAATGAGTGTATTTGATAAAAAAATTATAATTATTTTTCTGTATCTTGTATAGGCGCAAAGTGATTTCGTGTATAAAAGAGGGTTGGAACACCCTATATATTATACTACATCTTTTAGAGACACACTGTATTTTAACTTGAACCAAGAAAAACCTTGCAGTTTTATTGTTAAATTGTGACAATAACCTAATTTCTTTCTTTAGTTTGAAAAGGAGATTTAAGAAAACATTGTAAAATACTAACTTATGATCCAAATAAAAAAATATAATAAGCATACAGTTACATACAATTTTATAATTTCTACTAATTTCATGTTTTAATTTTCTTTTCTTGGGCTTTTAACAAAAGCATTAGGTAATTTCGGAGTTCCTTTTAATTCTTCTTTTTTCTCCTGATATGCGAACTTTTAAGACGGGTACATTTTTAATTAGGAAAAGTCAAAACAACCTCGAGGGACTAATCCTTCTTTAAATTTACGGTAATGCAAAATAGCACTTTTGCGTAATGGGATCACCAGGTTACGTTTTCATAAAATATTAAGGTAACATTACAAAAAAAATATTTTTGGAATTAATAAAACAAAGCGGCTAAATTTTTTATTAGGGTTGAGCATTATGCTTTAGCATTGTGTGTATCATTATTTAAAATATAATGCCAGACTCTAGATTACGGCTAAGCTTTTAATATTTTTTTTGTTTTTTTTTTTTATATTTAGAAATTTAACCTAATATGGTTACAATAGATATTTGTTTAATCTATTTATTATTTTTTTATTAAGTCTTTATTGTTGTTTTTTTAAGGAATATAATAAAAGTGTTTTCTTTTAAATATGAGTAAAAGATTTTATAGGGTGGTATATTGCATAAATATTTGGAATTATGTAAGGGTTGATGTGATTAATCTGTCATAATTGTATTTCATTTCCATTGGTACTTATAAAAATATGTTATTTAGAAAAATTACTTTTAAGTTGTTTGCATTTTTATTAATTTATAGTTTTAATTAAAAACAAATATGTTAAAACTTCTAAAACTTAAAAGATGGATAGAAAAAAATATTTTAGCATTGTAAGGAAATTACAAGTAGTAAGTGCGTTTTTACACACACCGGCAAACGGCGCGTCGCGCCGGGTTTAATATAAATAAATTAGTATTTTTACACATAGCTTGACTTATTTGCCGCTGCCGTCGCCGGCTCCGATTTATGCAGCCTTCATTGAAGTTGACAATCGGAAGCCGGGCCGACCTCCGGCTGGTAGATTTCACTGTTTTGTGATACTTTTACACAGGTTCCGACTTGCCGGTGCCTGGTAATGTTTTTATGCGAGTTCTATGTTAATTTATAAATAAATTAACAATTATTATTGTCTTTTCAGTAATAATTTTGGTTTTTAAGGCAGTTTGTGTTTTTTTTTTAAATAAATTGTTTACATACGATGTTGTTACGATAATAGAAGTTGTATAAAGTAAGCCTTGTTTCTGGGATAAAACTAAAGATAGTTTTAAAGATATGATTTTAAAGAAAAAAACAATGAAGAAAAGTATGTGAATTCCTTGAAAAAACTTTCCTACAAAAGGACAAGAAGGAACCACAGAAAATAGGTATTTTATTATACCGTCGCCGGCACCGGCGTGTAAATTGCCGGTTTTTGTAAAAAGGCCCTTAGGCGTCCAAACTTTTTAATTCTTGTAATATGATTTCGACTGCTTGTCAAGAATATTTATTTTCAATTAGAATTGGTTTCACTGAACTAGGTTCCTTAATTTTTACACTCTTGACAGAGGGCGTGATGGACAATAAGCTACTATGTATATTTGATATTGCGATTTCTCAAAGGATTTCTTTGGAGTTTCTTGTTATCACCCACATCATATTGATAAGAAATAAAAAATTGTAACTGGTTTGCGATTGGTGGTCTTAATTAACTTTGACAAAACAACCTTTGGCTAGTGTAAAAATCTAAATCTCCAGATCGAATCCAGTGTAGATGCAACTTTGCAGTGCAAGGAGAGTTGCATGGTCATAAGAGTGGTCATTTTTGCTTGTCAAAATGCAGATTTCTTTAAGGTCAAACAAAAATATAACCTGATAACTAAAATTTGGTCTGATACGTTTTTATTACGTAGGGTAAAATAATTTTGGATTTAAACAGGTTGTCTTGAATTAAAATATTTTAAGAAGTGTAAACCCATTGGTTTTGAAAATAAAAAAGAGGGTTTGCTAGGTCTATGTTGTAGACTACTTAATTTACCTGATTTACTACTACTAGAGTCGTTAGTTAACGACATCTTTAAAAAGTTGTGAACTTACACCACCTTTTTAACCAACTTCAAAAAGAAGAAAGTTATCAATTCGTTCCGTATGTTTTTATGTGTATGTTCTGCGATTACTCCGTTGTTGTGGACCGATTTTAAAAATTCTTTTTTATTTTAAAAGGATGCACCTTTGCGGTGGTCCCATAAAAAAACTAAGTCAGGATCGCAAGAAAGAAGAGGTACTAGTTTTGTCTCTGCCGTATGTTGTGTATGCGACAAAGCTGTACTAGCGCCACTACAGAAAAATTAAAATAAAATGGAAAAAATGAACACGTTAAAAAAATTAAACCGACTTTTAAAAAATAAATTAAACTCAGTAAGAAATTCAAAATATTAAATAAAAAAATATAAAAAATGACGTCGGTTAATAACGCTAAACTACAAAAATGTTAATAACTAAATAAGCAAAAGCTTTTTATACTTTAATACCATACGTCATTACCCTACTTAATTTTTTTTTATTTAATTTTTTTACTTTTTAATAAGTTTTATTTATTTTTTGAAGTTTGTATTTTTTTTATTAATGTTTTATCTTTCTAAAGCACCAATTATTTAGGCGTAATTTAAGATTGTAAAAACAATACTTATCTCTTTTATAGATACAAAGCATTTTTCGTAAAATTAAAGAAAAAGGTTTCTTTTTAAAATTAATTTTAATATTTTATAAGAAAAACTTTCTTCTAAACATTTTATTTTAACTTACCATGGTCAAAAAAACCAGAAGTCCAAAGTTGACTTTAAATTTTTCCATTTAAAAATGCATTGGTCTTAAGAAATTCCATTTTACGAAGCAAAAGGGGATTAAACGAAGCCCCGCAATTAATGCTGACTTTTAAATGAATATTAAAAGACTTAAAACACATAATCAAGTCTTTTAAAAAGATGTAAATAACTAGGTTTTAGCAAGTTACGGTAAAAAATTTAATTATTTCTGTATTTTATGAATTATTAAAAATAATAATTTATCTACTTTGGTTTAGTTTTCGCAACTTAGCAAAGTTTATACAGTGTGTTCCAGGATAGGTGTGATAAGAGGACAAATAAACCAAACATTTTGGAATTTTTAAACGTCCTTTTGGAAAAACAGATTGCATGGTCTAGAACTAACGAATACAAAATGTTACTCTCTGTTTAGATCTAATAATACTTTTTAGGTGTACAACAGAATGCGTAAGCTACACTAGTTACTCTAAAACCCCAACTTTTTGTGCAAATCTGTATAGACCATCTAAGTAAACCAGTGAAATCTCCTATGTTTTTGACACAAAAAGATATTTTCTGTAAAAATCGGTTTAAGCAACCGTTTTTAAGATATGTAATTGCATTTAAGTGATTTATTCCAATCAAAAAGTATCTATATGAGAGAATACATTAAATCATTCTTTTATTATAAGGCAGTGGTAGTTATAAATAATACGCTGTTTTTAAAGAAATTTTTGGGTTAAACTAAACAACTTTTTCGTAAATATCTTGTAAATGGTTGCCGAGAGCTATTCTTACAAAGTAAAACTTTTTTGTGTATAAAGCATAGAGGAGTTAACTGGTTAGTTCTAGTTATACCTTATGCATAAAGTATCACTTTATGCACTTGTTACATAAATTATTATTCTAATAGTAACAGTAAACACGCTACGTTTATTTTAAAATATACCAAATTTAGTGTGCTCTTCTATTTACAGACAATGAAGGACTAATAATTACGAGCCCGAAACATATTTGTAAGCAAATTTTAATCTTTGTATGTTCACACTTCTCCCATCGCAGCTCTCGGACTCGCAACGCTCGGTCTTGCATCGGCCTTCTGTATGCACGTACACTAAGGGAATTAAATAAACTTAATCCAATAAGAAGTATTAACTAACAACAAAACCAAAAACTTGAAATAAGTTAAATAAAAAAATATGTTAAACGGTTTAATTAAACTAAAAGCTAAAAAGAGTTCGGTAAGTCCTCTGGCTAACAGATTGCACCAATCTTCTAATCAATTTGGGGTATTGATCAGGCAAATAATAAAATCGTTGGGCACGTGAAATTTTTTTCTATCGCAATATCTACTCTGGAAACGCAATACTCCAGATTAATAAGAAGATTGGTGCGATCTGCTAACTAGAACTTACCAAATATTGTTTTGGGTTTGGTACAATTAAACCGTTAAACATATTTTTTTATATAATTTATTTATGGCTTTCTTATAATATTGTTGTTTTTGTCGGTATTCATTTTTACATTACCGGATAGGAAATCAATTTCCTTCCTAAATTTTATATTCGCCTTAGTAAATTTTTAGTAATATTTTAAAAACCTTTTTACCTGTCATACTAAATTCGTGGAAAATTAAAGAAAACCTAATTACAATTTATAAAAGATATGCCTTAATATGTTTACCATTATCTACTGAAAGCTTCGTTATTTTTAATTTTATTTTTTGTGCTGATTTTGTGTTCTTATCTTTTATCCCGGATTTAAAGGACGAATTAATTGCGAAGTTCCCTTTAATCTCAATGTTTCTCGGAAAATGCGACCTTTTGGAACAGATACATTTTTAATGAGATAAGGTCAAACAGAGTAGAAGACCAATAATTTTTAAAAAGTTTTGGTGTAAAAAACAAAAACTTAGTTTGGCTTGGTTTAAAGTTTTTTTTAGATAAAATGTAAGGCTTTTTTATACAGGGTGTTTTGAAATGTATTAAGATCGTTTAAGAGTAGATCCTATTTCTGAAAATGTAAAAGAAATTTGCATAAATTAGCGACAAGAAATTCTGTATTTTTATGATACGGAGCGTTTAAAATTTTCTGTTTTATTATACATTTATAAAATACCAATAAAAATATTAAGATGTGGTAATACACGTAAATATATAAGGTATACATTTTTATATTCTACCACAAATTTCTTGGACTAAAATATAAGGACCTAACGCAATTCACCTAACTCAAAAAGTTGATCGTTTGCAAGAAACAGGTTTTCAACATTTATATTTTTTTTAGTTATTTTTAAAAATTTTATTTGTAATAATAATTTTTTACACGGAATTAAGTATCTAAAGGTTTGTTGCAGTGGGAAATCGAAATATGCTTGTGTTTTTGTCACAAAAAGTAGAGAGAAGTGTCATATTTTTTTTGCCTTGGTGTATCTAAATTTTATTAATTCATTTTTATTCTCTCATATTTTTTGCACAAAACAGCTATACCTAATAACTATCGCTAAAAGCAACTGTTTTTAAGGTTTAGCAAGTTAAATATTTTATTCCATTCATACAAAAGTTTCCCATCGCATTCCTTCACGCTTTATCTAGGTCACCTGGTAGTCTCCAAAAGATCTAGACAAAAGCTACCACAAAGTATTTGGGCCAAAATACAAGAATCTAATGGAATTTACTCTTGTCAAATGGTTACTGGTTTGCAAGATAAAGGTTGTCAAATTTTAAGTTATTTGTTTTTAGATGGACACACTGTATTTCGCAAGTGGTTAATTTTTAGCTGAGGCAAATTGGGTTAAAAGTAGTATTTTGGCGTAAAAATTGTAGTACCAAATATTACAAACCTTCTAGTAAAACCTGGGTGGCATAATAAAAACGTGAAGAAACACAAAATATATTTTTTTATGTAAAATAAAACTTTTAATCTAAAATATCCCAGAAACGGTATTTATCAAATACGTATACTTTTTTAATGCAAAAAATGTGGAGAAATAAAAATTATCTCTTAGAATTATAATGTGCAGGAACAAAAAAGTAATTACACTTTAAACAAAAGCGAAGGACTACAGCAAAAATTTTGTACATTTTTTTCAATAATAGCTGAAATATTAAAACATAACTACAGTAAAATAGAAACTTTGACACCCTGTATCTCGCAAATGATCAACTTTTCGACTTGGATAAGTTGCGTTAGCTCGTTATATTTCGGCCCAAGGAGTCTATGATAGCATTTTGTACAGACCCATAATGACACCCTGTATAACGCAAAGTTTCTGCGACCATGGACGTGATTTATAAAATGTGCGGCAATAGTGGGTTTATTCTTTAATTTTAAATACGCACTTATCTAGTATACACGAGCTCTTTAGTGTGCATTAACTAAGTGCGAATTTAAATAAAAAGCATGCGTAAACGCTCTTAAATATATTTTAAAGTCGTAATTTGCATTTTGTTAACAATATTATTTATTTTAATACCAAACCAATTAATGTTATGCGAATTACGACCTTTAAAACGGTTTTAAAGCATTATCACATGCATTTTAATTAAATTCATATTTAGCGTATCCGCATTAAAGCGCTCGTGTAAACTTAGTAAAGTTTATCTTTTTTAACAAAGTCGGTCTATATGGGGTCACGACATTCGGCCATATTGCTCTTGACATGTTATGACGTCACTTCTCCCATTTTTCGACTATGTTGTTCAGTGCCGGAGATATGCAGTTTATTGTATTAGTAGAACAACCGTTTACACAATAGTTTTTAATTATTATTAATTTGTAAATTCTTTACTTTATATAAAAACAATTACATCTCTCAACAAATATCACTTCCAAAACAATGCAAAATGAAATGCGCAAATTCTAGACGCCACTGGATTGATTATCAGCTTTGATTTTACCCAGTCTTGCCAACTTTTCTCCGTGGAGTGTCCTTCCTTGCGTCCCCGACCTCGAACCGCCTAATCTCGCAATCTTATAAATATAAACTAACCTTGCTTTTTTAATTTGTATAACTTTAAAACGAAATTACATTGTTGTCAGATTTAACACTGTAAAGTTATATTAGACGGTAAATCGTCTGCTCTACACCTTTTTTTTCTAATATTTTCGTAATCTTTTATTTTTAAAAAGCCTATACACTTAAGTGTAGACACCTACTTAGTTTTAAAATCCAGTCTATAAATAAAATAATGCTTTTAGTTGAAAGAAAAAGAAAAAGTACCAACTATTCTTTGAGACTACATCTATTTTTTTTTGTTGGATCTAATTGATGCTATAATAGTTATGGAAACATCAAAAAAAAAAAGTTTAAGGATATTGTTTTATTTGAATTAAACTAAAAAATAGAATAACCATCGGAATATAACAAAAAAAACGTACGCGCAAAATTTTCCACTGTAAATTTAAACAATTAAATTTTAAGAACGGTAATAAAATCCCATTAATCCAAATCTTGAAGTAATAAGAAAACTTAAAAAATAAAAAGCTTTTAAAACGTCTTGTATACACAAGTCCGCTTGTCAAGTCTAATAAACTTTTTATAAATCTCCCCGGATAAAGGCCGGCTACGTTTTGTAATTGCCACGAACTTGCCAGCATTCTTTAACAAAAACGACCGTTTTAATTAGTCTTAATTGCGCTCCGATTCGCTGCTTGTTTTGTTTAATTTTTGGATTTAAAAAAACTGTTAAGCTTTCGTCTGGTTTTATGATATGCGAAATATTGAGTGGTAATGATAAGAGTTGTGACTGTTTTTTGGGAATGTGAATGAAAAATAAAAATCCGTTTTTAATAGTCAAAAAAAATGTTTTTCATGTTATTCATTATGACCCCATCCTACCCCAAAGGACTTATCAAGGTGGCTGTATCGGTTTGCTGGTAAATTACATGCCAATCAAGAGTCTTAAATGGTAAGATTTAGTCTTATCTTACCGTAGAACAACGATAGTTCTTTCATAAAAAACTCTTGATTTTTGTGTTATACACCATAGACCTGGTACAGTATGGTGTCCGTTATTTCCCAAATAGATTATTTTTTTGCGATCGCCCCTAAACTTTTAGTTTATAGTCTAAAAGAATATATCCAATGTAAAAATATATTTAGTTTCTGATTTAAACCGTGCCGAAATCATGTTGCTTTTCCCAAAGAAAATTTTTATTCTGAAATTTGCGAAAAAAATATGCTTTGGTTTCCCCCCGTCTTCCCCAAAAAAATTCTTTTGAGAAGCAAATGCAAACAAAAAAAAACAAAAAGTTTTAGCGTCAATGCTTTCTCCAATTTATTGCAGTACATCCGTGCAAAAAATATCTTTTATTTGCGATATTTTTAACACAACCTAATAACCATCATTTTAAAATGAAAAAATTTATGGTAAAGAAAAAAACATTAAAATTATTAAAGTGTACTTCTTTTCTTGCGTTACCAATTGGTTAAAGTCGATGAGACATATAGCGAGATATATAGTTAATTTAATCAAGGTGGTAGCTCTAAAATATGTACTTATAAAAAGATGGCTATTTAAAAAAATACCGGATTTATTGACCTACTTAAAATAGATTGCTCGGCAATTAAAGGTATTATTTGCTAATGAAAATTTGCTACATGAGGGATTACAAGAAAAAAAAGTGCCAACAAAGCTAGAGGTTATTTATAAAATTATAGTTGCAGTACAGTCTCTTCGCGATCTTCCAGTTGTGTGGTCACGTTTTGTAGGAGGCTACATAGCGTCCCCGGGTAGGCAGCTGAAGAAGTTGTATGGGCGTTTCTGTGCCCTTGGGGATCGAGAAAAGACTTACGCTAAATTGATAGCATCTTTCATCTGGAACTAAGCGCTGTGAGTGAAGAATCCTAAAAACCTGATGTTTTTATGTTAGCGGTGTGCACGTGTTTTCGTAACGGCCGAGAACGGTGGTGCCCTCTACCGGAAGCGTCAGCAAGTGACAGTGAAGGTTATGCACAATAACAGTAGCTTTTTTTTGATTGACAGCTACAATTTATGCATTAAATCGATTATTTTTCGTATCAAAACAAAGTAAATATTGGAATAATTTAAACCGAAATTTCTGGGAGCGGATAGCTCGACCATCTAGATTTTCCACGTACAAAGCCCTGGAAAGGGTAGTCCGAAAAGAGGAGAGCTGGTTAATCGTCTTGCAACGGGACCAACAGCAGAGAAAGCAAAGCATAGTTGCAGTAAGGCTAGATTTTTTTAAATCTTTTAGTAATATTGTGAATAACTGATAGCTTTGTTGCCTTATTTTTTGTGACCTTGCAAATCTTCATTGTCAAATAAATAATATAGATCCTAGCCCTTATTGCAATGAACTTAATAATAAGAACACTATTAAAACCTTTTTAGGGCGGGGGGCGGGCGCTTCTTTTGACAATGTCAAATGTTTCTGGTAGCGGACTAGGCAGACGCGTCACCTTTTGTCTGACAAGTATACCGCAATGTTTTAAATGCAATTTTTAAACATCTTGCCAAAAATGGTAAGGTTAACAGTTATAAAACCATAGGGCTCAAACAGATGTTTCGGGTATCTGATTAGGCGAAATTCCTGACAGTAACCCTTAGGATTTTTAGCACAATATTTAAAAATTTTATTCAAAACATTGTTATAAACTTGTCCGACAAAAAAGTGTCGCGTTCGCCCAGTCCAAAACCCGAAACATTTGACATTGACAGGTTGGGTTGAAGCGCCGTTTCCATATATGAGCGTATGAATATTTGTGGTAGATTTGTCAAAAGGAACCTCTCTAAAAAGTGTTAATTTTATTACTGGCACAGGACTCAATATTTTAATTGCCGTGTAGTCAATTTTTTAAAGGTCAATAGTTAATCTGCAATTTTTTGAAATGGGCATGTTTTAAGAATAATTTCTTAAGGGGAAATATTAAATTTTAAAAATATAGAAAAATAATTATTTAAATTAACAAACTTTTCCAATATCGGAAAATCAGCTGTTTTATGTTACAACAAAATAGCATAGTAAAAACTTAAAATCCAAGGTTTCCTGCGAAAATCGCATCGTGAACTTTGTGGGACCCTGTATTTTATTTAAAATTTAGGACTATTTCTTTATAAAAGTTCTAATTTACTACAATTTTTTTTTTTTACAAATAAAAAGCTTTAAATTTTTTTAAATTTTTTAAGATACATTTTAAATAATTTTTATTAGTTCTAAAGGTAAAATTTTTATATTAATTAAACAATTAAGGCTGTACGACCCAGTTTGTATTTTTTTATAATGAGGTTGCCTTATGATAAATAACTATAGGCATTTTATTTTGATATCACATCTAGAAGTGGAGATATAGGACTTTTTATGTTTTTACCGACCTTGAATAGTTAAATTACGGGTAGTCGTGAAATTTATAAGTATTGCGGATGGAACTTAGTGCATTCGTTAGTTTAATAACTGTTTTCTAAAATGTCGCGAGTGTGTGTTAATAGTCCTGATTTATTTTGCTATGTTTGTGGAGAATTTACGCCAAAATCGAAAAAAAAGCCTCTGTCTGACTTAATTAAACAGACCTATCGAGCTTATTTTAACCGTGACGTAAGAAATCAAGACAAGCCGTGGGTGCCTAAAGTATGCTGTTTAAAATGTTATACGAATCTGAATGGTTGGTCTAAGGGAACTACTAAAAAAATGCCATTTGGTAAGCCAATGCTATGGATGGAGCCAACGAATCATGCCGAGGATTGTTATTTTTGTCTCACGCAATTAAAAGGGTTTTCCGAAAAATCAAAACGAAGTATTAAGTATGCTGACGTGACATCTGTAATAAAGCCTCAGCCACATTCTGACGAGTTACCTGTTCCTGAGTACCTAAATCCAAATTTAATTGAGACGATGAATGACTCAAGTTCGACGGATGATGAAAATCGTGAGGATCCAAGTTATGCCCCAAAAGATGAAACAAAGCCACTTTTGGTTAATCAAACTAGGCTTAATGACTTGATAAGAGATTTAAATTTACCTATTTACAAAGCAGAGTTATTAACTTCAAGATTACAGCAATGGAATCTATGTGAATCGGATATAAAGGTAACTTTTTACCGAAAACGACATAGTTCACTAGTTCCGTACTTTTCTAAAGAAGATGGCTTGGTTTTTGCAATGATGTGAATGGATTAATGTCACAACTAGGACAAAATCATGTTGCTACTGAATGGCGTTTATTTATTGACTCCTCAAAAACCAGTCTGAAAGGAGTTTTGTTACACAATGGAAATAAGTTGCCATCTTTGCCCCTTGCTTATAGTGCTAACTTGAAAGAAACTTATGATGTCATGAAACTTGTGCTAGAAAAACTTAATTACAAAGAACATAAGTGGCCTATTTGCGCAGATCTTAAAGTGGTTTCTTTGTTAACTGGCTTGCAGTCAGGCTATACAAAATATTGCTGCTTTCTTTGTGAGTGGGACAGCCGAGCGCGATCACTACATTTTATAAAAAAGATTGGCCATCACGTCACTCTATAGTTGTGGGACAAAAAAACATTAAATTTGATCCTTTGGTTGAGCCAGATAAAATCATTTTACCGGCATTGCACATCAAATTGGGACTTATAAAAAATTTTGTTAAAAAATTAAGCAAAGACGGTTCTGTATTCCAGTTTCTCAAGCAAAAGTTTCCTAAACTTAGTGACGAGAAAATCAAAGAGGGTGTTTTCGTAGGTCCAGACATAAATAAACTAATTCAAGACTCGTCTTTTACTTCTACTCTCAACAATATTGAAAAACAAGCATGGAACGCTTTTGTCGATGTCACGAAAAATTTCCTTGGTAACAAGAAAGCAGATGATTTTCGCGAAAAAATAGATATTTTGTTGGACTGCTACCATAAAATGGGATGCAATATGTCATTAAAACTGCATTTTCTTCATTCACATTTGGATTTTTTCCCTGACAATATGGGGTCAGTTAGTGACGAACACGGAGAACGCTTTCATCAAGATGTTGCTGCATTTGAGAAACGTTTTCAAGGTCGATGGGAGCCTGCTATGCTCGCAGATTACTGCTGGAGCCTTCTTAGAGATACCCCAGCATCTGAGTACAAGAGAATAGCCAGTCACTCCAAAAAAACCACACCATTCCAATTAAAACAAGAATAAAATCATGACAACTTTGAAATTTCGGACATAGCTGTATATCTGGAAATTGAGATGTGATGGAAAGTGCTTATTTATATATTTTTATAATATCAGTGGCAAGGAATAATAATCACATAATGAAAACTCAGAGCAAACGGGTTAACCGAAAAATCTAAAGTTTTTACCATGGACGTAGATTTGTATGCTCTTTAATAAACTTCAATAGAATTTTTCTCTAAAATAATTAGAGAAGCTAATAATTCGACCCCATTAAAAATTACATGGCTGGATTTCCTACGTCCCGCTCCGGCGATGCATCACCACTCCGCATATTTTTTGGTCGCATACAAAAAAAATACGGCACTCAATTTATATAAACATAACTCTATTTGTCCGCACTTATGTAAACTCAGATTAACACAAGAACAACCAGGTTTTCTAAGGCGGCCCTGATTTCGTCAGAATTCTTTTGCAAAAAGAGCAGCTTTAATTAGTCTTAGTTCAAGTCCAGCTGTTGCTTTGCTCTGGTCTCAATTCTCGGGTAAAAAAAAAAACATTTAACTCCTTTTTTCTAGTTTTGTTGGAGCAATGGTGCAAAAATTGTTTCTCGAATCACATTACTTGATAAGTCATTACTGCCAAAAATGTTAAAGGAGTTAAAGATAATTTCAAGTTTTTTTAAGTCATGTATTAAAAAAAAGAGATTTTTCTTGTATTGACTTAAAAAAACAATAATAAAAGCTTCAGCTTATACATAAAAACCAAAAAAGGTACTTATAACATGTAAGCTCCCGTCCGTCCGCACTTCTAAAAACTCAGATCAACACAAGAACAGCAACGTTTTCTAATTGGCCTGATCCCGTCAGAATTCCTTTCCGCAAAAGAGCAGCTTTAATTGGTCTTAGTTCAAGTCGTAAAGCTCGCTGCTTTCGTTCTCTTGTTTAATTCTCGGGTCAGAAAAACCATTTAACCCCTTTTTCTGGTTTAATTGGGCAATTTAAAGTAGGATGTGGCGTATTAGCGGGTCGCTATTACGAAAAAAGGCATATGAGTGCCAACACAACGATGGTTCTTTTATTGGTTATTAATTCTACGGAGTTTTGTGTGGTGAAGAACATTTTGGTACAGTGCAGAAGTAGAAACGAAATAAAATTTCAAAGTTCTTGGTTTAAAATATGTTTTTTAAACGTAACGTATTAAATATTAAAAGTTAAATTTTTCGCATATATTTGCGCATAGTGAGGGGCGCCTTTCGTTGACCTTGCAGCGGTCATAGCGAAAACTAAAAGAGATAGAACAAATCCAATTGCACAATATAAATTTCGATTTTTAAAACCAATTTAGCGGTAAAAGTAAGTCATGGGGCACCTGACTCGTTCCGGGGATACAGACTGTTTTTCAAATTTTGTCAATTTGGCCAGGCACCTGTAACTCACTTGATATTAGAGAAAGAGAAAATATGTAAATTAAAAAGTTTTAAGAATTTTTACGTAGAATTTAGTGGCATACCTATATTTCTTTTATTGACTTTAATTTTAAAGGTATACTTAAAGTTTGGTTTTTTAAAAGGGAATACCCTCTATATTTTATCATCAGTTAAGGTCTTCTAAAGGTCTACGAGGAAATGCCACATTTGATCTATTTTTTAAGTTTTTAGAAATATGGTTATCATTAGTATTGTTTTTAACAAAACACCCTGTATATTAAATTACCGTTGCAAAGACATTTTAAAAGAGAGTTGAACAAATAACACATTCGATATATTTGACTCTTACAGTTTTAGAAATATGACTATATAAATCTAAAATAAAAGATATACGCATTCCGAAACTGTTAGAAAATATAATTTTAAGTGTTTTAAATTTGTAAAGGTTTTTGTCTTTTAATTGGTGATAAAATATACAGGGTGTTTAATTTACAACAAAGAAACTTTTTGTGTTATAATTTTAAAATAAAAGTCAATGGAAAAATATAGGTACACCTCTAAACTGTACGTAAAATTTTCTAAAACTTTTATCTTTACATCTTTAATATTAAGCAAGTTAAGGTGAAGATATTGACTATATCATTCTAAGGGGTTATAAAGTACTAGTCAAGGCATTACCAAAATGATGTACCATTTGGTCTCCTTTCCCATTTAAACTGTTTGGCGTTTTGTGTTGGTGGAGGGGAGGATAACCTTAAAAGTAAATTTTGACACAAAAATGTGTCTTCCTAAAAATAAAATTGTATTTTAGGAATTTCCTATAGGATGTACAAGTAACCAAATTATGAAGGGTAGCTCGTTTTAGTGGAATACACACTGTATTTATCAACAAAAAAAAAAGAAGTTTTTTGGCGTTAACGAACACGTTAAAATAGTATGTCATTTTACATATATTACATGTATGATATTTAACCCAAAAACGATAATTAAGCAAAAGCTTAAATTTTGACAGTATAAATATACCTATAGTAATCATATTTTGTAAATAAACATAGCCAAATTATTGTGTTTCAATAAAAAATAACAAAATTTGTAACAAAACTATGTAACTTTGCAAAAATACACAAAACTCTAAATTGATTAGAATTATTTTGCAGTTGGTAAATTGGAAATTGAACTTGAAATGTCGGGCAAAAAGAAATCAGGGACATGCATTTGTACGGTAATTTTGATACTAACTGCAGTGATCATATTACACGCTCCAACATGTTTAAAAAGTCTCTTCTAAACCTAAAAATTCAAAAATTATGAAATGCGTCATTTTACCTGAGTATGCCATTTTAGGCCAGTTTCCCCTACCATGCTTACATGCTGCAACGTAGCTGTTCGGTTACTACGTTTATATCGAATAGTTCAAGCTGGCTTAAAAACAAAGCAGCTTTGAAGCGATTTCCAAGTCTACGTGTTTATTTTGGTGGCTTGAAAGTCGATTGAAAATCGAGGTCAAGCACATTTCAGGCCATCGTCGTACGCATGCGGCAGTTTTGCATCCAACTTTACAGTAGACATCAAATGAAAAACAAAACTCACTTTTTAATTTGTCCTGTTTTGTGTGCTGTAGTTAATGTGAGCATGTTTTAAAGTTTTTTCGCCTGTTTTCCACTCATATTTTGTATAAAAATGTTAAAATCATATACGAAATTGACACTGATGACGTTCGAGGAAGCATTCATCTGAAGTTAGGCAGTTATTAAGCCCGCTTGAATCGTTTATATCGTATTTCTAATCGGCTTTAGTAAAGGCAACCCTACTTATTTTCAGACTTGGCTTGAACGATTCAAATCACTTTCAAGCGCATTTATATCGCTTTTTTCAAGCCACTTTTAAAAGCTGCTTTAACTCAAGTTAGCTTCAACTATTTGATATAAACGTAGTGAGTTACATCACACCAATGAGAACCTCGCTTTAACTCTAGTTTAAAATAAAATGCTAAAGTTACAGCTAAATAAACGGAAATTACAGCATTTTACATGAAAAAAACAACAAAGAGAAAAGACATCAAAGTAAACACCGGACGATCTTCCAATCCTTTTTCCGCCTTTATTTCCGAACAAAATTAATAGCTTTTATTAATACGTCCTTACTACCGAGCTTAAGCTCAGCTTATCATTAAAACTTTAACATTGCCCTTGTAGTAATAATTTGCAATCGGGGGCAAAAGTAATTAAGTAATGGCCCAGAGGGACAAGGTATATGGATAGGATTAATACTGTAATGGCAGAGTAGTATGGAAATTACTTGGCTTTGGAGATCGTGAGCCTGGCAAAAACTTAATTGAGTGAGCAGCGCGAGGTATTGGATAAAAAACACGGCAGATGGTAACAGTTATACAAATTAACGTTGTGATGGCTAGTGTTTTGAATCAGAATTAGTTGTTGGTACTATCTACAGGGTGGGCCAAATTAAACTTGCACAGTTTTTAACTAATGATAACTATTTATTTGTTGCGCCTATCCTTTAGATTTTTAAAAGGCTAATAGGTAGATATGTTTTCTTTAGGTTTGCCAATTTCGATTAGATAGATTTAGACAGAACTGGACTTACGGAACTTTTTCCAAATACTGTATTTAACCTCGTTGCAAAGAAATCTGATTTAGCTACAATTACGCTAATACGTTTTTCTTGTATACAAACTATGGGAAATGATTCAGTAAAAGCAAATTTGTCAACAATTTGAGGATTTAGGAATTATAATTATGTTTTATTAATAATGCTCTCTAAAAAGCATGCATTTCTCTCAATTAAAAAAAAAAATTTTTTAGTGTCCTTTCATAATCAAAAATGTGAGGTTACCATGGTTACTGAGTTAAATGCTGAACTTGGCGGTAAAATAATTAAAAATAAAAGTATTATATTAATTGATACAAACAGTGATAACAAACACGGCAGATGGTAACAGTTATACAAATTAACGTTGTGATGGGTAGTGTTCATTTGAATCAGAATTAGTGGTTGGTATTTGTTAGTAAATAAACTCTGTTTTAGGACTAAAAATATCCCTTTTATATTTTTTTCGAGGACTTGTACCAAGTCTACCATTAATCCTGTGAGCCAAGTTTTATTATCCTTTAGGAGGGTAATCTGGCAATAAATTTAAAAAAAATCTACTTTTTCTACGACTGCTATGAAAAATGTCTAAAAACGCACGTCAAACAGGATCTGAAAATGACTAATTTTACATGATGTATGATGTTAACCTCGTTAGTGTCAACCAGTCAAAAATATTTTATTTTCTGTCATTTAGTTTTAACATAAGCGTATGAAATCATTTCTCACAGCGTACGAAAAAATTTTTGACAGTCATGTCAAAAGTTAAAAGGATAAAAATAATAAAAATCACATGTTAATCCTTATTTTCTGCTGTCAAAAAAGGTATTGTGTGCAACACGTTTAAAACTTACTCTTTGCATACTTGTATAACTTGTAGCACTCGCCTACGGCTCGTTGCAAACACGTCATACTTGTGTGCAAATAGTCTTGTTTAAAACTTGTTACACCATATACTATTTATTTTTTTCCTATTTTAGTTTAACTATTTAGGAAATATCTGGGGCATGGCGTCCCCCACAACCCTAAGCATTCTTGATTCTATTCAAAGATGAGCTATTCGTCTCATTAATGATCCTTTTCTTACAGAAGGGCTTCCCTCTCTTGCTCATCGTCAGGCAGTGGGGGATTTATCGCTTTTCATAGGTACTTCCATGGCTTTTGCTCTAAGGAGTTGTCTTGTATAATTCCTTCACTCACCCCCCTAACAGAGAAACGGTTATACGGTTCAACTGAACAGGCTTCGAACTTCCCACTGTTCGTTCTTTTATCCCTAGAATTTCTAGAATGTGGAACCTGCTGCCCGTGAAGCTCTTTCTTTCCCCCAAATCTTCAAGTATATAAGTCCCGTGTTAACGAACGTAGTATTTAGGCTTTTAGCCTCGTGGATTGTCCAAAGATAAAAAAAAAAGTTTACGGTTATTACTTTTTTTTAAGACGCCATAATAGTTATTTGTTTAACAAGAAAGAAATACATGTTAATTGGACCAAAAATAAATCGTTTAAATAAAAGGAACTGACTATTAAAAAAATATTGTCACAAGATGCTCTTCTTAAGCAAAACATACCTTATTAATTAAAAAAAAGATTATTTATTGTCTACTCTAAGATATTAATCAACTGGTGCCAGCAATCACAGTGGTCTAATAGCATATTAAAGGTCTCTATGGTGGAAAATTATGGAAATTAGCTGGTAATAACATTGTAGTGTTGTATAGGAAACATCGCTTTATCCACCCTTACCCTAATTGGGTATAAAGCAGACCAAATATAATATTGTTACAAAATAAATAGCTCAATTTGTTAACCTTAGTTCCTAAAACACAGATTACCTTTTTAAAATTTGTTTTTTATTAGTCATTTTTTACTTCCTGACAGCCTATTTATATTTAATAAATAACCAGAAGTCGCTTTTTAGTATTACCGTGTATTACATTGACAAAAACAATAACAAAACTTTCATCAATTTGTAACTGTAAAGAACTAAAACAGCGACGGAGATTTATAAAAAGTTTATCAGAACTGGCAGCTAGCATGGAGTAGCTTTCTACAAAGAACTGAAAACCTTTTATTATTTATCCAAAAGCATGGATTGAAATTTGAATTTTTCATTTCTGGGACTGTTACAGGGACTGGCTCTGTGATTTCAAAGTTTCATATCCCGGTTTTAATAATTTAATAAAGGAAACAAGTCAAGGACTCAATATAAGGTCTTCTTTGAATGTATAAATAGGAAAAAATATATTTAATGATATTAATAAACAAAGATAAAGAGAAAAGGCTTGATTAAACCTGATTATACATATTTTTGATTGCACATCGTCTTGTTCCTTACAAAAGGATAACAAAATATTTCATTAATTTGTAACTGTGGTGAAGCAAAACTAAAACAGTGACGAAGATTTACTGAGACCGAAACCGAAAATATGGCAATTACAATTATTTGAATAGTTCAAAATAAGAATATATATATATATATATATATATATATATATATATATATATATATATATATATATATATATATATATATATATATATATATATATATATATATATATATACATATATATATATATATATTTGCAAATGTACAGGGTGGGCCAAACACCTCGACGCTTTTACCTAGAAACCCATGTTTCTGTATGTTTTACAAAAACTGACCCTCATTTGCAGAGGCTCAAATTTCAAGCCAAGTTTACTAGTAAAAACCAGCAAATTCGCTATCTTGCGTCGTTTACTCGCTACAGCGTGTTTCTTAATTTCTTGCTTTTTTTTTATCCTTTATAACTTTTTATTTTAAATATTTTTTTACTTAAACATTTCTACAGCAACTTTTATGCAGATTGCAGATATGATTTTAGTTTTTTTTTCTAGGGTGTGTGCATTTTTGATTTATTTATTTATTTTTGGAAATTTTAATGGAACACCCTGTATATTTTTTCACTAATTGAAATGGTTAAAAAATTACCGTTTTAAAATGTGTTAGACCTTTATATTTCTTTTTAGCCGTTTTTGAGATTTTGTGTCACATATATTGTCATTTATTGGTTTAAAATTTAAATTTTTAACAAAGTTTAACACTCTGTATCCTAAAAAACAAAAAATCTCTGGACCTATATTTGTGTAAAGTAGTTACTTCCAGAGCATGTGTAGCTTGGGGGCTACACCCAAATTATGGCAGAAGGCAAGGGTGATCTACCTACCCAAGGTAGGCAAATCCCTAGAAAGGACGCCTAAGTCATACAGACCAATCAGTCTATCCTCATTCCTGCTGAAAGCATTGGAAAAAATAGTGGATAGATACATCAGAGGAAGCACCCTTCATAGGAATCCTCTGAACAAGCGCCAATACGCATACCAACCAGGAATGTCTGTGGATCTAGCACTAGACGATCTAAACAGACTCCTGGCAAAGTCGATTGACGACAAAGAGGTGGCGTTGGCAACATTTTTGGATATAGAAGGCGCGTTCAACAACGTACCAACTTTCTCACTAATGAACGCGCTAAGGAAAAAAGGAATCCCCGACACGATCTGCAACTGGATCGAAGCCAGCCTGAGAAACAGGGTCATAAGATCCACCTTAGGCACAGTAACAATGGAGGCTAAAGTGGGGAGGGGCTGTCCACAAGGAGGCGTTCTATCGCCATTATATTGGGCAGTCCTGGTAGATGAACTTCTCGACAAATTGACTGGTGAAAGGTACAACTGCCTGGGTTATGCTGATGACCTCGTCATTGTAGTCAATGGGGGTCACCTAGAGCACATATCAGGCAGAATGCAGAACGCCGTAGACATCGTTGACAAATGGTGCAAACAGGAGGGACTCTCAGTCAACCCTCATAAAACAATAACCGTCCCTTTCACAAAAAGAAGAGCGCTTGAAGGACTAAGACCTTCCAGGCTCAACGGAATGGAAATCCCCTTTTCAAAGAGGTTAAATATCTAGGAGTCATCTTTGACCAAAAACTAACCTGGGGACCACACTTAAGCAAAGTCACTCAGAAGGCAAGAACTACCCTGGGTAGATGCCGAAGACTTTGCGGAAAGAATTGAGGGACTCAGTCCGAAGATGAACCTATGGTTATACAAAATGGTCGTCAGACCAATGATAACCTACGGGTCAATTGCCTGGGGTGCAAAGACGCTACAAAAGACGGCAATAAGGCAATTACAAAGTATACAGAGACTCGCTTGTCTATGTATTACGGGGGCCATGAAATCGACCCCTACTGCAGCACTGGAAACGCTGCTTAATCTACCGCCACTTCACATCTACATACAGGGTGAAGTGAAAGCGGTACAATACCGTCTCAAACAAGGCCAGAGTCCTATCATAAGACAGAGAAAGGGCCATACAATGGAGATTCAAGGAGGACCAAGAAGTCAACTCAGTGTGTGAGATGCCTTCAGACAAAATGGTACCAAGCTACTGGCTAAACAAAGGTTTTCAAACTTTAATACCAGACAGAAAGGACTGGGTGGCAGGGCCTCCCATTAAAGCCGACCTAATCTGGTATACAGACGGCTCCAAAACAGACCAAGGAGTTGGAGCAGGTATATATGGGGACAAACCAAGGACGAAAATAAACTTGGGTCTCGGACAACACCCTACTGTGTTCCAGGCCGAAATTGTAGCCATAGAACAATGCGCTAGGGAAATCATCAGAAGGAGCTATGAGGATAAAACCATAGTAATCTATTCGGACAGCCAGGCAGCCATCAGGGCACTCAGTTCATGCAAAATCAGCTCCAAGCTGGTGCGGGACTGCGTAATTGCCCTGGAAGAGGTGGGTGCGTCCAACAAGCTAACCATTGCCTGGGTACCAGGACACGAAGAGCCACGAAGGCAATGAAGAAGCTGATAAATTGGCAAAGGAGGGGCTGGTAGGACAATGGTAGGTCCTGAGCCCTACTGTGGTATTCCATCATGCCAGGTAAGGTCATCCATTAGATCATGGATTATGAGGAATCACAAGACTGGTGGAGGAGAACACCAGGACAGCGTCAGGCGAAAGTGTTCATCAAGGCTTACTCGCCAGAATTTACAAAAGACCTTCTGAATTATAACCGGAAGGCAGTAAGAATAATAGTGGGTCAACTGACAGGTCATTGCAGACTGAATAAACACCTGGAAACTATGGGCCTGGCAGAAGAAAACCTATGTAGGTTCTGCCAGGAGGAGGAAGAAACCGCAGAACACGTATGGTGCTACTGCGAAGCCCTTTGTCGTCTGCGGTTTGCAAGGCTGGGTGAAGAAAAACCTAAAGCGGCAAGATATACCAAGGGGCCAGTTTCAAGCTTGTGGAGTCTGATTAAACAGACCGGCTTGGATAGCGTGCTCTAACCTATGGACGGAGGACACACAATAAACCTGAGCAGGTTGCAGTGTTAGAGGATATGCAATCCACCTCCTAATCTAATCATGTATGTGGCTAGGCAAGATTCAAATCTTGGAATATTTCTGTACCACTTGGTACAAATTATCCGATATAATTTTTATAAAAAAATAAGACTTATAGGTATAAGAAAAATGTTTTATGGGGTCTAAAACCAATTTGCTTAAGTAAATACAATGGTTTCTTCTTTAGACCTAGACTCGAAACCTTCTATAAAAACACTTAAAAAAACATTTTGTGTGTTTTCGTCCTTCTACATCGCTGAACATTATTTTTGCCAAGCCAAACCAAACCAACCAGAAATAGCCCCTAATGTGAAAACAAACTTTCAATAAAAACGAAACAAACAATAAATCTTACGACTAAGCATCTAAACATTATATTAACATTACCTGCAAACAACACAAAAACGGTGAGTGTAGAGGTATAAAAGAAAACTTTTTATGTGACAGATGTCCCAAAAAATGTAGCACTCTATTTAGCCAAAGGGATTTTTGTCGCAGGCTGCGATTATGTGCGCAAAGTGATTTTGACTAATGGGCCAGTAAAAAGGACAAACGAAATGATTCATGTTATGGAAGTGATTCCCGGCCTCAAGCTGATCTTGCTGAGGCACCATGTTTTTGATTGAAAACGCGAGGGCACATATTGTTCGTAGACTAACATTCAGATACGATATCTACAGGGCGGGCCATTAATTGCTTACACACCCTGATTAACCAGTACACAGTTTTATCTGCTGGAACCTAACTTTATATTTTTTAGGGCATGTTAGGTGGATATTATAAGCTTTCTATGGTTTGCCAATTTTACGGTTAACAAGAATAAGTTCTAAAGGCAGAACTGGACTTACGGGACTTTTTCCAAAACACTGTATTTATTACCCATTTACAAAAGTTCTTTTCTTTCTCTTATTTGACCACGTTGGACGGATAACGCCCTACTGAACCTTCTGCACCAGGCTTCGTCGAGTCAATCTGAATAGTGGCTTTCATTCAAATTCGGTTTCAAATATTTAAATGTCGTTGAGCATTGAGTGTTAATCGTTCAATGCACAGTTGTATCAAATCAAAACTTCTCTATATTATGTAATACCTGTCATTTGTTGCTTCGTCAGAGACACCACCATTCTCCGACGATTACAACCACAGCTGCTGCCAACATAAAAACATCAAGTTTTGATTACAACCTCACTATCTTGAGTTCCAGAATAAAGATGCTATCCAATTTAGCTTGACTCTTTTCTCGGCAGAAACGCCCGTACAACTCCTTCACGTGCCTACCCGGGGACGCTATGTAGCCTCCTACAAAACGTGCTGACCACTTTAACTTGAAGATCGCGGAGAGACTAAAGAATTCTGATTTAGCTACAGAAAGCTAATACGTTTTCTTGTAGACAAACTATGGGAATTGATTCAGTTAAACCGAATCTACCAATTTTTAAATTATAATTATTTTTGATAAATATGCTTCCTTTAAGCATGCATTTCTTTTAATTTTAAAGAACTTTTTTAGTGTCCCCTAAAGATAAAAATGTGAGGGGACCATGGTTGAGTGAGTTAAATGCTGTGAAACAGCTGCAAACTAATAAAAAATAAACGTAATTGACTGGATAAAATTAATTTTTTGCAACTTGAAGTTTATTACATCATTTTAGAAAAAGTCCGAATATTTGACAAAGTGTCTACCATTACTGTCGATACATTGCTGTAACCGATTTCTGAAGTGTACGTGGACCCTTTCCAGCATATCATTCGGTACGTTGGCTATCTCGTAACGAATATTGTTTTTTAATTTTTCCAGAGTTGCAGGACGGTTGTTTTACACTTTTGATTTGAGGTAGCCCTATAGAAAATAATCACATGGAGCTAGATCTGGCGATCGTGCGGGCCATGGAATGTCACATCGGTTGGAGATAAGTCGCCCTGGAAAATTTTGTCTCAAAACAGGCATTGAAAGTCGTGATGTGTGGGCTGAGGCCCCATCTTGCTAGAACCATACATCGCCCAAGGCCATATTTTTAGAGCTGGCAGAAAAAGAGAAGCTGTTAATCATGGCCCACATTATTATTTACCGTAAACGGAACGCACGCTGCACGGCGATTGATCGACCGAGCCTTAGCCAAAAAGTAGGTCTCAGCTTGGCGAACGCGCGTTTGCTCTCTTGCCCAAAGCATTTTACGACTGACGACGATTAACAAACAAATCTTCCCCACCAACGCTCTCTGATATGCGCACTAACGCGCTGCAGCTAGTTCCAGTCGCGCCACCATGTATCATTGAAAAAGAAAAGTTTCAGTGCCGGACCCTGTCTCTTTTTAGTCATTTTTGGTCATATTTGGTCAGCAAACACGTCATAAGATGACGGCAGAAATGACGTTAAATTGACCTCCCTAAGTCATAGACAAAAGACGTCCCGTTAATGGCGTCACAATAATGTCTTTAAGATGACGAAAAATTGACGCATATACTTTTTTAAAGCTAAAATGATAAGATACTTTATTTAAAAATTGAAATAGGAAAAAAAACTCCTTACTGCTTGCAATTTCCTGCACTGCAAGCAAAGAGTACAAATTGCAAGGTCGCATCTCTCGGGACACTGTCCAGCCTGGAAGATGCAGATTTTACACTAGCCGAAAATATTTCTTTCAAAGCTAATTGAAATCACCAACCGCAGACCGGTCTCGAACTATTTTTGGTCTCATCGGTACGGTGTAGGCGATAAAAAAGCGAAGATGTTGAATAAGCGTAGTAGTTTATTGTCCATTACGCCATCTATCGGTAGAGTTTTTTCCTATTTCAATTTTGTAAAATTATTAGTCTTATTTTTCTGTCATATAATATTTCGGTTGGATTTTTGACACGAATCATATAATGTCACAAAATTTTTCTGGCGGGTTTTCTAAACATGACGTCATTAGATTTTTATAAGCTATATGACGAAAATGACGTCGAAAAGACGTCACTTCAACGACGTCAAAAACACGTCATTAAAATGACGTTAAAGTGACGTATAATTTTGGTCTGATGACGTCCTATGACCAAAAAATGACTTAAAAAATGACGTTATAATGACATCAGCTTGCTGCTATTTTATAAAAATATGTTTACATGTACAGGGGGCATCACAACGAAGATATAGACACAAGTTACCTTTTTTAAATGGAATGGTGTATATTTTATTGGATTTTTGAATTCTCCACAAAATTTTAACATGACTTTGTGTAACATATGCTATACCTAAACTCACTAGTTTAAAAGATACAAGGGTTTAAAAAAGTATTTTATCGATATTTTTTATTTTCACCTGTTACAATATTTACCTAGTTACATTTACATAGTAACATTTTTGGGTATGTATGACATGTATAAGTGACGTTTGGTAATTATTGAGCAGTTGTTAGTTAAACTATTTAAAATAACTAGTCATGGCACTAATATTACAAATATTACAGAAATAAGGACACTTCATAACTTTGAAATCATGTGGTTTCAACAGGACGGCGCCCCCCTCATTTTGGATTAAATGTTAGACGATTTTTAGATACAACTTTTCCCAGCCGACGGATCGGCAGAAGGGGCGAAATTGGTGGCCAGCAAGAAGCCCCGACCTTACGCCTCTGAGACTACTTTCTTTGGGGACATTTAAAAATAAGGTTTTATTTGACAAGACCAGAAAATATCGATGAACTAAAAGGAAGAATAAGAAGAGAATGTGAAAACATTACTCCGAATATGCTACAAAATGTTACAAATGCTTTTTATTACAAAGTAGCACATTGTCAAACCGTTCAAGGAGGTCACTTCCAACATTTAATTAAATAGGTTAAGTGTTTACAAGTTATTTTTGTGTCAATTCTGTTTTTATTAATAAGTGTTTTCATATTTTAAAAGTTAATAAATATTTACATTATATTTTTAAACCCTTGTATCTTTTAAACTAGTGAGTTTAGGTATAGCATATGTTACACAAAGTCATGTTAAAATTTTGTGGAGAATTCAAAAATCCAATAAAATATACACCATTCCATTTAAAAAAGGTAACTTGTGTCTATATCTTCGTTGTGATGCCCCCTGTACATGTAAACATATTTTTATAAAATAGATCTAAAATATATCTATAAACTTTATTTGGAAGACTTTTCGATAAATGAGCGCATTTGCACGAACTGTGCAATTTTTTCGTGTTCAGTCGGAGGATAGTTTAGCATTTGATAGTGTTGCGCAAAATGATCCTACACGATGCAATAAGAACATATTGTGCAATAAAAATTAAATTCGCTTAAACTTTAGTTGAATCATTGCGCAACCTTCAATATTAGCCCTAGACGTTTATTTTTATTGCACAATACGTTACATTATGTAATATAATTGATCTCTAAGGATCCTTATTGCCATGCCCTTATATGTACTGTGGCTGGTTGCTTTTAAAATTTCTTGGCTAAATGGCGTGGTCACCTTTGGCTGTTTGACAAGGAAATATTAAGTGTGGGCTCAGGTAAGTTACAGGGTGAGTTATAACTAAAATATAAAAAAGTACCAAGAGTAAACTACTGGCATTTTCGAAACATATATTTTAGTAAAAATTGAGAGACTTAATATTAGCCCAAATAAAATAAATTATTAAAATAGGTATTTATTCTTAAACAATTGCTAATAAAAATTATAAAATCAAATTCTTTCAAAGAAAATTTTTGCATTGCTTCTTTATCGCTCTAAAAATGTCCAATTATGTTTTTTTTCCCTAAACTAAAACAGGACCACGAAAAAAAAAATAGGCTGTATTTTAGTTTACCCAATTTAACAAAAGCACAAAATTACACACACAAACACAGTCAGTGACGTACCGTTTTTTGGTAGAAATATTTCTTTTAGTTGCTGCTCTGGGACGTCACTGGATTTATGACGCCACTGGATTTATTAAATGTTATTAAGTTGTTTATAATTTAAAACAAAGTTAAGCAAAAGACACATAAGATATATAAAAAAGTTTTGTTTTTACAAGTACCACCCTTTACCACTTGCGAACTGACAACGTATAATATAAAATCGACCTTTAAATTTTTTTAACAACATTTCCGTAACACCCTGTATATTTAAGCGTTTACAAAGTTTTTCTTAAAGTTTAGGCGTATTTATTCCAAATGTGCATTTTAAAATGTGTCAAACTTGGCTGTCGAATAGTAAAATAATTTTATTTTTTTAGCAAATAAATTAAATAATATTAATTTTTTTACATAAAATCATTTTTTTTAATAATGTGTTAAACTTACACAACAATAAATACAAAAAGGAAAAAACACTGGTTTTATTAATCGGTTATTTTTTCGTTGTACCATTAATGTGAACTTTTAGGCTTAAATTGTCCACGTAGCAAAAAAAAAAGGCCAAAATAAAAAACCATTTACAAAATACCATTTATCACACAGACTACATCTATTAATCCTTGATCCTAAGTTAATAAAATTTAGCTCAAATTAAAACATGATATCACCGAACTGTTAATCTTCTCCATCGAATGCGTTAGCACGATTTAGGGTTTTATTTTGGGGGATTCAAAATTATTTAGGGGATTGGCGATGACGGTCACACCTTGTATAGGGTGTGTTTAATTATTTTTCCGTTAGTGAATTGTAGTTTGAAAGTGATATATTTGGCCGGAACGTTGGTTTTATATGTGGAAACACTATTATGGTTACATAAATATTTATACCGTATACGTAGTGGTTTTTACTTTAACCGTTGCACCCGGGGTAGGGGTGTTAGTAACTGAAATTGTTGGGCGTAGAGTAACTTAATTAAAAAAAAAAAGAAAAACAAAGAAGTAAATAACCTAGAAAATACGACTACTATAGATGGTTGCTTCAAAATAACGTAGTCTCCAAATAAATAAATAACTCCTCGTCACGGTTAAGGTAAAGATACGTGTTTTATTCTAGTTAGTGCGCGGTCTAAATATTATTATTATTATTAAATTCTTTATTACGCACCAAGTACTAATTATAAAAGTTATAGTGCAATTTAAATAAAATTATAAAAAAGTCTCTGTCAAACATTCAGAAATAACCATGCAACCTAGCCAAAACACTTAAAACAACCAGCTACAGCACCAAGACGGTTAGTTCTGGTTAGTACAAATAGCTTATTAGTAGGGTAAGTTGATGCGAATAGTAAAAATATATTAAACAGGTTTAATTATTATACAAATTTTTATTAGAAATTTATACCCACGTGCAACTTTATTCGTTTTAAAGTTGTTCGTCTACAAAATAATACAATATACAAGGTGTCCGAAAAGGTGAGGTCAATATAATAGAGGTGATAGAGGAGTCAATTTAATATTAGTACTTCATATAAAAAAGTTCTATCGCACTTTGTTAGGGAGATATTAACCTTTAAAAGTAGTCAAAAAAGAACTATTTTTATTATAACTTTAAAACTGTTCCCACAATAGCAATGATATTGGGGCAACTAAATATTCCTATACTAGTGCTTATTTCCATAAGTAAACGGTTGTTCAGTAAGTCGGGATTATACAGGGTCACACAAGTTTTTTTTTCATTTTATGTATGCATTTTTGACACAAGTAACAAATTTGCCATTTTGCTTTGACCATTTAATTCCTTTATCTTTTTTCTATAAAAAAAGGTATACTTTATTTTAATCGATATCTTGAACCGTTTTTCATAAAATTGTAATTTAAATCAAAAAATTCCAGCATTTTGTATGTAATAAATTTGTTTTTTTTTTGAAAAATGATTAAAATGTGGTAAAATAAATAAAACTAGTGTTTGTGAGCCTCTTTAAATTTATAATACAGATGAAAACTGTTTTTTTTTTTACTTTACCATATTTTATTAATTTTCTTCTTACCAAAATGAAATTTTGTATTATATAGAAAATGCTGGTTCTCTGGATTTAAAATGCAATTTAAGGAAAACGGTCTAAAATATCGATTCAAATAGAGCATAATATCTTTTTTGTTTAAAAATCATATTTTTTTTTTAGCTTTGGACAAACCACGAAGGCTTAAAGCCTAAATACTAACGTACCGTGGGTGTCTTAAGCGAGGAAAGAGGGAGTTTGTTGTAATTAAGAAAACAAACGGTCAAAGCAAAATATTAAATTTGTTTTGTTTGAAAAAAATCGTTTTACAACACAGCACGTTACAGGCGTTTACCTATGAACAGAAGCATTAGTGTAAGGTTATTTAGTTTCCCAAATATCATTAGTAAAATCCGCCCGTTTCGTAAGGAAGCTACCGATGTCATTATTATCTGCGCAAAATCTCCTGTTACTCCTTTAACCTGTATTAAAATGTTTGTTATTTTATAAAATTAACATTTGAAAATGTCCACTCCCATAACAATACAAAGCCCACAAAACCGCAATTGAAAGAGATATACAGGAAATTTCGCTTAGAAAATGATGACGTCGTCGGCTTCGTTACTAAACGGGCGGACTCTACAGCCGCAACAGTTTCAAAATTATAATTGAAATAGGTTTTTTTTAACCAATTTTCAAGGTCAATATCTCCCTAACGAAGCGCGTTAGAACTTTTTTTATATGATGTACCAACATTATTTTAGACCACACTATCACCATTATCATTATTGACCTCACCTTTCCGGACACCCTGTTTTTTTATTTATTACTATAATATAATTTAAGGGACTTTTAAATCTTTTTTTTAACCCGAGAACTACGAAACCTAAGTCAAAAATATGCGCTTTAGACACTTTCTAATTATAAAGTAATAAATTAAATTATTTTTAAAATATAAAAAGTAACACTTAGGACTAAAATGTTCTTTTGAAGCGTTAATTAATTATTCCGCTTCAAAGTATAAAATATGTAATGTACGAATATGTTTGGCGGGTTTTACTCATGGGTATTTATTAATGTGATTTTATAAGTGACTTTGGGCTTGATTCATTAAAAGTTAGCTTATTTAAATGAGATTTAATATATTGTAAAAGTTTAATGGATTCTCTCGTAATGAATACATATTTTCGGCCAGAGCTGTTCAGCAGCGATAGGGATTATTCGATGTAAATAAGGTGCCTATAATAACTTCTGATTTTTAATGATGTCCTAAATAAATTAAAACAGGGTTGTTTTGGCAAATTTTGAACCTATATACAGTGTGTCAACTTAAGTTTGCACCGTATGGAATTATAAATTTTACGGAAAAATTAATTACAAAAAGTTTTACATGGTCCAGATCCTTAAATGCAACCATTACATTTTAATTGTTTTAAGTGTTATACATTATATAAATATAAATTTCTTCTAGGAGAAAAGTACCTAAAAAATACAGAATTTTATATTCATTGCCTTAGTCGTTTTAAATTTATTTTGTCGCTAACATACTTTTTGCCAAAGCTATTGTGTGTCATATCTAAGCTACTTTTATAGACAAAACATTTAAAACAAACAAATTTACAATAAGCTTATTAAGGCACTCTTTACATGGGTCGTTGAAATAGGGACAAGGCCAAGATTTGACGAGCTTTCGACAGTATGTATGCATATATTTGTGTTTAAAATGGCGACAACCGTACAGAGACGAGCATACGTTTAATGGACCATTTTTACCACATTCTCAGCCAATGAAATCATGATCGAAGTGCGCTGATGTTCCCCGAACCCAACCGCGACGGGACAAGAACTACCCCTTTGGATTATTCCACCGGGTTAAAGAGTGCCCTAATAGAACTTTCTAAGACAAGTTCCGAAAAGCCTGAATCCCACCAAACATTATTTTACGGACAAAAAATTAAATATTATCTTACCTGACAAGTTGACTTGTTTTGTTATTTCATTTCAAGCTTTTTCTGTGTGTTCTTTTTGAAAATATTCTTTTAAAAGTATTATTATAAACTACAGGACGTTTTTAACCTCGTCCACAAAATTAATATTAAACAAATCCTTTTTGGTTTAAAAATTTCTTGATGTAACACTAATTTTCCCGGGTAAAAACCAGACACAATAACAATATGAATTATACACTGTAAACAAACTACAAAACGGTTCTGTATTGCATTTGTTTACTAGAGGACGCGGAACTGAGATCGGATACGCTAATATGTCAACGTGCTGTCGATGCCTGTAAAAATTGCGTTTTTGTCGCTGTTTTACCGACCCATGTGCGAAGAGCCAAAGAGTTATTTAGAAAAACTATTTGTAAAATCGTTTCACACTTGGTACTTACTGTATTAAATCTAACAGTAGTAAATAAATAATAATAAAAAGCTTATAAAAAGTAAAACCTCAACTAAAAATTTGGCAAGACATTTTATTCATTACTGGTGAATTTATTACGGTATATATTAGGTATGCAAGTATTTTATGTTAAAATAAATTTTATTTGGCTTATACAGGGTGATTCAAAAATCGATCACGAAACCAGTAAAAAATTGTGGTTATGTGTAACGACTGGTATAAACGAATATTAAAGATCTTTTGAAGTTTACCTTAGACTTGTTGAATCATAAAGGAAGGATAGTACTAGATAACCTATGGTCACATACAGGGTGATTTAAAAATCAATCACAAAACTTAAGGGGTGATTCTACTTGACAAAATAAAGGTCAGAGCTTCATATATTTTTTTCAAAATGTCATTCGTTTTCGAATTACAAGCCGTCAAAGTTCAATTTTTATTATGGTTTTTCGCCATATTGCATTTATTTTTTAACCAATCCGTTTGATATTTGGCACACAAATCGAGCTTTGCAGATTCTAAAATTTTAAGACAAAAGTACTTGTTTCAAAACCGCCAGAGGGCACTTTACCTAAAACTTAAAATTTACTTACATTATAACTTTTTATTTTGACAGATATTGCAAACCTGGGGGCGCCATTTTATAGACAATCAAAAACTTAAAAAATAAGGTACTCTCTATTAAAGTCGATAAACCTCACCGTTGAGGCACCAATAGACATCAAAGTTTTCATCAATTTCAATCAAATAACCTACATACATACAGGGTGTCCAGTAACTCAACCGACAAACTTTACAGGGCGATTCTACAACAGAAAATAAGAAAAAAAAACTTTATATGTCCTAAACGTGTGTTAAATATAAAAAAAACTTTTTTTAGGTAAAGTGCCCTCTGGCAGTATTTAAAAAAGTACTTTTGTCTTAAAATTTTAGAATCTGCAAAGGTC
The DNA here is from genome assembly GCA_014170235.1 of Listronotus bonariensis. Lineage (NCBI taxonomy): Eukaryota > Metazoa > Arthropoda > Insecta > Coleoptera > Curculionidae > Listronotus > Listronotus bonariensis. The sequence goes on along the minus strand of JACEGR010000354.1, from coordinate 42,517 downwards.
GATTTGTGTATTAAATATCAACTGGATTGGTTAAAAAATAAATGCAATATGGCAAATCAAAATAAAAATGGTAATTTGACGGCTTGTAACCCGAAAACGAATGATATTTTGAAAAAAAAATATATGAAGCTCTACCCTTATTTTGTCAAGTAGAATCACCCCCTTAAGGTTCGTGATTGATTTTGAATCACCCTGTATAAAAATAACAAAATTTAGTGTGTAAGCTTACCTTATTATTGTCTTAAAAATAGTCTTATAAAATTTTGTGGTATAATAAATATTGGAGACAATATTAACAGGTTTAAAAATTTATATAGAATTTTCTGTGGCTTGTCTGACGATGTACCCGGTATATAGCTATTTTAAACACTACTTTAGCTTAAAGTATCCTTCTTTACCTTTTAGAGGCTAACTGTAGGTTTTTCATGTTATTTAATGCACATGTTTCCTTTGAACACTATATAAAATAAAATATGCAGAATTTGGTCTAAAAAAAGTAGTTTAATTTGTTTATTGTTAAATTAACATTTAAAAAAGGCCCAAAAGGTTTACCCTTTGTACATAAAAATACTTTTGGAATAGACAGTAATATGCAGCAAGCATATCAAGCGTGGTCAAATAAAACTAAATATTTAAAACTCTTTTCAGCTAAAGCCCTGAGGAAATATGTAAACCCTTACAAACACATCATGTTTTTTTTTGTTTAAATAAAAGCTTTTAGTTTTTAAATTTAATAAAGTCATAAAATTTTAGAAACTGGTTGTAAAATTTTTTCCTTTGACTGCAACAAATTGGATAAAAAGCTTTTTGATAAAGCACAAAAATGTTTTTTTTTTTAAGTAACCAACCAACTTAAGTTGGTTTTGCCTAAAATACTAATAAATTATTTTAAGAAATTAGCTTGATAGTGAGCATTCTTAAGGTTTAAAAAACTAAAATAACACGCTTTTTATATGCAACCGAACTAAAAATTAGAAAATAATTTTTCATTAAAAAAAATATTGTCACTTCATAGTAAAAAGCGTGGGGTGCTTAATATATTAAATGTTATAATTATTATATTTGCCAATATCTATGAGGGAAAAGTTATGAAAAAATTGTAAAATGCACCCACGCTTTTGCTATGAAGTGACAATATTTTTTAATGAAAAATTATTTTCTAATTTTTAGTTCGGTTGCATATAAAAGCGTGTTATTTTAGTTTTTTAAACTATTATTTATTTTCATTTTAGTTCGATATGCATTTATGTATGTATCTATGTTAAAATGCTCAGTTTATTCACTAAAAAATTCCTTCGCCATTTTGTCAAGAGTAGCTAAACCTGAGAAAAGTTTGGAATGTTGCCAAAAGATGGCAACCCAGGTGTTGTTTTTATAATATAATGGATTTTTTTTTCCTGGCGATCCAAACCAGGATAACGGGATACTGTTTGCAGATTATTGCATTGTCATGGGTCCTTAATACGTGTGCAAAGTTTCAAAGAAATCGAATAGCTGGAAGTTGGTTAAAATTAGGCTCAAAGATTCCGTTACATAGATAGATAGATGGATAGATAGATAGATAGATGCAGCTTATCAGCAGAGTAGCTAGACATGGGTTGAAAAAGTGAATCAACAAATTAATGCGTTTGCGTTTCGTCGAAAATATTTAAGCAAATTATTTTGGGTTCTAGTATGGGATTACTTTTGGTAATAAAAGCAAATTTTACATTTTTTGGTTTAAATTGACAACACTGGGTGTGACAAGACTCAAGGAATCATAAAGTAGCAAGTTCAGGTTCATGCTATATCAGGCTATTTTTAAAATTAATTAAAAGTAATTTGTATCAAAACAGGTATTAAGATATTTTATAACCAATTTTAAAAGAGACGGCTGAGAAATTTAAAATTAAAAGCTTATTTAAATTTTACTAAGATGCTAATTCAAAAACATTAGGCAAAAATACCAGAACTCGTGGCTTTATTATTATCCTAGCGTCATTGGTTCATGTTCACAGAATTATGACCTTAATTTAAATAAAATTTATAAAGATAATTATAATTTAAATTGCAAAATATGAAATAAAGGGAATAATCCATAATATCACCGGAATATTGTGATACATTGGTAAAGTCGATACCAATTCGCTTTGAGAAGTATTTAAAAAGATGAATTTCGAACAAGATATTAAACCATTTAAAAGCAGTTGCGCCTAAGGAGTCAATTAATTTTTTTTTCGCGGTGTATGTGTTTCATTTTAAGGCTGAAATGTAAATAATTTTCTTTTTTAATTTAAGTAGTGTTTTTTCAATGAAGTATGTCACTTTAGTATAAAGTTACATTTTAAGTATTTCAGTTTCGTTTTTTGATGTCAGAAAATAAACAAAATAATTTAGGTGTATGAGTTTTACTTTGACCCACGTACGTAAAGTTTTTGTGTGTTAAACACATTCTTATTGGAAAGAATATTTAGAAAAAAAAGTTGCAACTTTAACAAAAAATTAATTTATTATTTTTGTTTTGTTGTTAATAAAATATAAAACATTTTTTTAAATATATTCTTTACAAGACTAAAAGACAGATAAATGGTAGGAAATAATTTTTACTTTATAAGATTCTATATCGGTTTGGGATAAGGGGCCCTAAAATGGGTTAACTTTAGTATGTACATATGTACAAAGCTAGAAGTTTGTTAGTGCATGCTCCCCACATAGGTAAAAGCAATAGTAGACTATAAAGTTTGACTCATAGTGGCTTTGGCAGGCACCAGGTAGTAGAGTTTAATGAATAAAACTTAACCTTCGTCATTTTGTAAAGGTAACTTTTTATATATCTTACCTAAGAAAGTATTAGAAGATATTTCCTCAATCCACCAGATATTTTTGACAGTTCCAACCCCTTGGCGGACAAACATTTTGGGGTGGCCCTAATGGTCCGAGAAAGCCAAAAGAAGGGTTGTATGTTTACTAAATAAGCATGTTCTAAAAATATTGATGTATGCAGAGTGTCCCAAAAAAAAAAAATTAAAACACTACCCTTACAGCACAAACTTTTTTTTAAAGTCTGTATGTATACATGGAAATATTTTTTGGCCATGCCTATTTGAAAAAGCCTGCAACCATTATTTAAGACTTTTTGCCATATCTTTCACACATAATAGAAATATTTTACTTCTTTGAACCATTGGGTCTTCCTAAAATGTTTGTCTGCCAAGGGGTTGGAACTGTCAAAACTGTCTGGCAACTAAGGAAACATCTTCTTAGTAGGTAACATCTATAAAATTTGGCTTTTACAAAATAACTAGAAGGGTTAATTTTAATTTATTAAGTTTGGTACCATGTACCTGCCAAAGCCACTATAAGATGATTTATAGTCTACCATTGCTTTTACCTATGTTGGGTGCATGCAATGATAAACTTTCAGCTTTTACAAAATAAGGACAATCTGCCGCTCATGGGCTCTTAGAGTATGTAGTATGTACCAAAAAAAAAAATTTTTGTCACCAAAAATATTTAATTTGTCAATAAATTAGTATTGTTAAAACGAGTCAGTTTACATTTTTATAGATACTTTAAACATCTTTTTCAATATAGTTTCTTTTTTCAGGTATGTTGAAGCATCCGTTACTGATAACAAATTTAAATTAGTCCTTTTTGTTGGTAAGTCAATTATTTCAAATATGTTTTTAGTCAATTTTACATTAAGAAGTTTAGTTTTTTAAATAACCCATAGATGTACCTACTCTATTCTAATTTTGAATATTTTAAGAGTCAGAGTAACCATAAATTATAAATTTATCTTCCTATTTTATCTTTATGCTACTAAAATTGTCGACTTCTTTATTAAAGTATTTAAAACACGCCACGAATGAATCGGTAAGTTCATTGAGAAAAAACTTATCCGTAACAAAAGAATACAAAAAAATATTATTTTGGCAAAATAAAATTTAACAAACAAATAACAAAGACTAAAAACGATGATTTACGCCATCACCCAGTGGAACCAGCATCTAGCAAGTTTGTCAGTACTTGAAGGTTCAGGAAATTTCTTGATATTAAACAAAATTATGAGCTAGGCGGTGCTGCCCAAGGTATCTATTTTTTTTACAGGGGGACGATATTAATTAAAAACGTGACTTGGGAATAAAAATAAAAATAAAAAGCCAGTGATATTTGCAAAAATGTGCTCTCTTCTACATGTCAGTGATCTCTCGCACTAAACTTAACATATTTATTGTGTCAACGTAGACTTTTTGTCTGGAGTTACACACAAAATGGTTAAAGGCATCAAAAAATTGCGTTAAATTTAAGAAACAAAATATAAATTGGTCACAGAGTGTATACTAAATATAATATAACCCTACCTAAATCTTTATTAGGTAATCGTGCTAAAACTAATATGGATTTGGAGATGCCTGATTTAAGTAGGCGACGAGGCAGGTCGTTAAAGCATTTTAAATAATGTGGCAAACGATCGAAACTTTGATGCGCTAAAAAGCCGGATTTAATTTTTCTTTATGGGTAAGGATATTTTGCCAAAAATTCCCTTAATAAATTTTCGGTGGGTACCACCAAAAGGCATTCTTATTTAACTATGTGAGTATATGGGTTTTACCCGTGTTCTTTAAAGAACCCCAGCGATCGGCTAATGCGTGACTACTCATGAGCCACAGGTAAACACTCTTAAGTGGAAAAAGACCTTGCCTGCAGTATCAATAGTAAGATTTTTAGTTTTCTCAAAAATGTTCTTATTAAGGTTCAAAATTAAGTTCAAGGAACTGTATAATTTGGATAATGCGTATGATAGTAGTGGTCTGCTTTTTTAAACATTTTCTTTTTCAAAACACATGGCTCAGAGTGACATCCGCAAATGACAATTTTTGACAATTAACTTTTATTTTAATTCTTTTGGCGATACGAACGACGTAATGTGCGATACCCTAATAAAAAATCCGTCACCTACCGTCCGTACCGTCCGTCCGATGCCGATAAATATGCGCGTACCTTTAATATAACAACAGCATTTTAAGTAGTATTTAGGCAGGGTTTACAAAAACATGGCGTTTATATTTTCTTTATTACGTTTTTAAAATAAAATTCACAATAAAATATACTTTAACCCAGTATAAACTATTATTTATTCTTGTTGCCTCGTTTGTTTAACATCAAAAAATTAAAAACGCTTAAAAAGATTTACGTTTAAATATAAAAATATATTTTCTAAAGAGCTGTCGTTGAAATACAACAAGAATAACAAACATAGTTAAATAAAAACTAAATTATAAAAGTCCTATTCTCGCTAAGTCCCAAGGGTATTTTTAAACTTTTACAAACATGCATTTAAGTTTTTTGAAACAAGCTTTAATATTTTAAAATGGAGTAAAATGCAAAAAGACATAACTTTTATTTATGTAAATAATAAAAGTAAAAAAGATTACAAAAACAAAATTCTGAAACCACTGATCTGGATGGATTGCCAATGTTGTTACCTGCGCGCAACAAAAGTTACTCTTTATGGGCGACAAAATGTGTTTGTGCGCTTGGGTACCAGTCATCCCTGAGGTTTGATGCACGGGCGCTAAACAAACTATCCGCATTATCGAAATGAATATACAGGGTGTTTCTAAACAAATGCGAAAACTTTTAATAGGTGATTTTCTACCAAAAATTAGAAAAAAAAACTTTATATGAATATACCTATGTCCTAAACGTCTTAGTTTTAGAGCTACGATATCTTATATGTTTTGTAAAAATATGTTTTTCCTTATAGTAACTTTTATACCCATTCAGCTTTTTAAAAAATTTGGAAGACGCACCCTTTGTCCTAGAAGACATTTTTTGGCATACAAAAAAGATCAGTGTCGTTCATGAGGGATTTAAGATAAATATTAAAAAAAGGTATGTCACTACATTTTTTTTAAATATTTTTATTTTAATTTTTATTTAGTTAAGAACAAGTTTGATTTCTTAATTTTGTTTTGTTTGATGTACGGTTTTCGCGTAAATAAATAAAAACAATTTTGGCATGGTAATTGTTTCTATTAGGAATAAATAACGAGGGTTAACTTTTATTGTAGAATTTCATATTAGGAGTACAAACTGACCATGCCAAAAATGGTTTCTATTAATTTACGCGTATTTAAAAAAATATTTTAATTTTAGAAAAATTGCAGCGGTTTTTCTTAAAAATATTTACCCTTAACCCCTTATGGACGACGCTGGTATTTTTTTTGTATGCCAAAGCATGTCTTCTAGTGCAAAGGGTGCATCTCCCAAATTTTTTAAAAATATTTTAATGGGTATAAGAGTTATTATAAAACAACCATATTTTTTTAAAGAAATTTTTACACCCTGTAGTTTAAAAACTAAGACGTTTGGGACATATGTTTATATAAAGTTTTTTTCTTATTTTTTGGTGGAAATACACCCTTCCAAAATCTTTTGCATTTGTATAGAAACACCCTGTTTAAAATATATTAACGCCTTGTCCGGGTTTCCCGCTGAAAGCATAATCGAAGAACGGTAGCAAAAGACCGTGTACGGCGAGCACGGTGTGCCGGTATTATATTTTGCCATGGCTTTTAAGTACGCATGTTTATACATTCTTCGATTTGTTTACTGCGCAAGGACGTAAAAATCCGAAAATGCTTCTAGCCACTGCGGATCTGATTGTGGGTTATCTGTGGCTGAAACCTGTGATAATTCACAGCGTTTATGGGCACCTTAAAGTTTGTCGTAAACATAAACACTGTTTTAACTATGTTTTTCAACACTTAAAAACATGGCATTTTAACATCGTGTTAAATTATTCCTACGTATGTTTTTGAAATTTTATTTTAAAAGGAACGGTTTATGATATAGATTAAAATACAGGTATAGCATTTTTATAGAAAAAAGATAGTTAATTAAACGGTCTAAGCAAAATGCCAAATTTGTCACCTATGTTAAAAATTTACACAATAGACGGAAATAAATCGTCTTACCCTATAAAACTACCTGTGAAAAAGCATTTGTGAGTGAGTTTTGGTCGCCCAAATATTATTTATACTGAGTCTATCGGTCTTCTTTATCATTTACCCACCTTTTGGGCACTTTATCCAAACGGATCATGAGAACCAAATGGTTTTAATATTCTATTAATTAGAATCATTAGCAAGAAACACTACGATATTTTTGACCACATAGGTTTATACAAGGGTTTAATGGACTTATCGTGTCCCTTTTCCTCTAAAATTGTAAAGGAAAATTAAATCATATATGTGCCAGGTCCACTTTGATCCCAAAGGGGCCGTTTACAGTTGTACTCTTATATACATATGACATTAATGTTATTAGTTACGTAAGTTTCAAATTACAATATTCTGTAGTTAAAAATATGTTAAACAAATGTTAGTTTAATTAGTTTAATGTGAAGAAGAAAGAAGAAAATGGAGTGCTTTATTTTCTTTTATATACTTAAACACTTTATTTAGAGACAGTGTTTAAAAAATTATAATCTAAAATGTATTAAAGTATTTATTAATTGGATTATGGATAACTAAAACAAGTAAAGTAACTTACTAGAACTAACCGGAACTATAGGAAGTGAAACTGCGTAGCTAAAAAGGGGATCAAATTTAATGTAGAAGTTAGTTCTTAAAAATGAAATAAGATAAGGCAGCAGTGCAACGGGCGTCTGCTAAATTGGTATATAAATTTTAATATTTAAAAATAAATACCGTCTCAAACAAGGCCAGAGTCCTATCATAAGACTGGAAAGGGCCATACAATGGAGATTCAAGGAGGACCAAGAAGTCAACTCAGTGTGTGAGATGCCTTCAGACAAAAATGGTACCAAGCTACTGGCTAAACAAAGGTTTTTCAAACTTTAATACCAGACAGAAAGGACTGGGTGGCAGGGCCCTCCCATTAAAGCCGACCTAATCTGGTATACAGACGGCTCAAAACAGACCAAGGAGTTGAGAACGGGTATATGAGGACAAACCAAGGACGAAAATAAACTTGGGTCTCCGGACAACACCCTACTGTGTTCCAGGCCGAAATTGTAGCCATAGAACAATGCGCTAGGGAAATCATCAGAAGGAGCTATGAGGATAAAACCATAGTAATCTATTCGGACAGCCAGGCAGCCATCAGGGCACTCAGTTCATGCAAAATCAGCTCCAAGCTGGTGCGGGACTGCGTAATTGCCCTGGAAGAGGTGGAGTGCGTCCAACAAGCTAACCATTGCCTGGGTACCAGGACACGAAAGCCACGAAGGCAATGAAGAAGCTGATAAATTGGCAAAGGAGGGGGCTGGTAGGACAATGGTAGGTCCTGAGCCCTACTGTGGTATTCCATCATGCCAGGTAAGGTCATCCATTAGATCATGGATTATGAGGGAATCACAAGACTGGTGGAGGAGAACACCAGGACAGCGTCAGGCGAAAGTGTTCATCAAGGCTTACTCGCCAGAATTTACAAAAGACCTTCTGAATTATAACCGGAAGGCAGTAAGAATAATAGTGGGTCAACTGACAGGTCATTGCAGACTGAATAAACACCTGGAAACTATGGGCCTGGCAGAAGAAAACCTATGTAGGTTCTGCCAGGAGGAGGAAGAAACCGCAGAACACGTATGGTGCTACTGCGAAGCCCTTTGTCGTCTGCGGTTTGCAAGGCTGGGTGAAGAAAAACCTAAAGCGGCAAGATATACCAAGGGGCCAGTTTCAAGCTTGTGGAGTCTGATTAAACAGACCGGCTTGGATAGCGTGCTCTAACCTATGGACGGAGGACACACAATAAACCTGAGCAGGTTGCAGTGTTAGAGGATATGCAATCCACCTCCTAATCTAATCTAATCTAATCTCCCTCCCTTATCTAGGACAGTGTATCCTAATAGTTATACAAATATTTTTTTAAAAATCACAATGTTAAAGTGACCAATATTTTTGTGCTCGCCAGCGTATTGTGTTTTTTACAAAAACAAAAATTCATTACCATTATCAAAATATGTAGCTATATAGTCTATAAAAAATGACACATCATAAAGGCAACATTAACTTTTTCCCTTCCGAATGGCGTTTCATCAAATTAAGCGATCGCCTTAGGGCGCGTTTCGCGCCCAAATGGAAATCGGCCGCCATTTTATGCGCCAGAACACATTTTTCACGTAGAAGCTTACCCCAGGTGTCATGCATAAATTAACACTCGTTGCTGGTTGTTACGCTTATAGTCTCTACCTATTTTCTTTGTTTCTATTTTCCGTGTAGGTAATTTCCCTGAAATTTTATGTAAAATATTAATATCGAGCTAAAGAAAAATCAATTATAGATGTCTGCCGTCTATCTAATTTAAAAAACAGGGACTTCATTTTCTAACCTTACATTGCAATTTTTTAACCGACTTCAAAAACGAGGAGGTTCTCAATTCGCTTTTTTTTTTTTTTTGTTTTGTATGTTAGAATGTTCTGGTTTGTCGGCCGATTTAAAAAGAAGCTATTTGGATTACCTCCGCGGTAAGTCCTACAAAATTAAGTCAGGATCGAGCAGAGAAGGTGCTAGACTTATTTTTCTGCAAGGCGAGACTCCAGTTTGTTGCGGCAAAGCTGACTCTAGAGGTATATGCTCAGCATTTAGAATCGACAACCTTGGAGTAAAATTTGCACTTTCACCGACTCAAAGGAGGGTGGTTCTGAATTCACCTGTGTGTGTCACTTTAACCGACTTCAAAAACGAGGAGGTTCTCAATTCGTCGCGTATGTTTCTTTGTGTGTATGTTACGTTGATTACTCTGGTGTTTATGGTCCGATTAAAACTAACTTTTTATTTGAAAGAGTGCACTTCCGCGGTGTTCCAATTAAAAAATAAAGTCAGGATTGCGTAAGGGAGAAGGTACCAGACCTATTTTTTCTCTTCTGCCATACGTAGGAATGATCAAAGGGCGCATTCCAGAATCGACGACCTTGGGGTAAAATTAACCTCCCTTTCACCATACTAAAAGACAAGCGGATAGCTGCAGCCCCGTGTGTATCGATTTGTAGCAGCCCCGCGTGTATCGATTTATAAGCTTATAACAGATATATGTATTCTATTAATCTACAAGCGGTTAGCTGCAGCCCCATGTGTATTGATTTATTGCAGCCTTCTGAGTATAGATTTATAAGGTTTTGATAGATAATATCAGGGAACTAAAGACAGAGTATATAGGTGGGGGTCATGGTTAGTTTCTAATTATTTACTTCTTTTTTTTTTATTCCTTACTTAAACCTCCCATTGCTGTCAAAAACTTATACTGTTATTAGAAGTAACCTATTAAAGAGTGTACAAGTAGTGTTTTTTTAGTAAATATTTATTCCAATTCTAATTGTAATATTAAAAACTAAAAACCCTAAAAATAATCATTAAAAAAAAAAAAGGCAACAAAGGTGCCCTGTGAAATTTTTATTTTGTGAAAAAAACTTTTACTCATAGTAACATAAAGATGAAACATTTAAACACTCTTTTTCTGGTTGTTGCTGCTTTTTTTTTTTAGGTTGTTTTCTTCTTATAGTTTGATACGCATATATTTATTTCGGCCAAAAAATAAATTGCTTATCGGTGTCCGTTGCTTCTATGTAATTTAAAAGAAAAGGTTTTACAATTTTAAACCTCTCTGTCTTTAAAAAACAAACACTGCTTGTTTGTTTGTTGTTGCTGGTAGTCTTCTTATTCTTCAAAAATTTTTTTAATTGACTTTTAGCTGATTTGTTTTTGCGAAAGTTGGTTTTGTAGTTTTCCCAATAAAAAACTGGTCTGGACTTCTAAAAGGCCCGATATTATTGCCTTTTGTAATATTTACTATATTGGTAAAAGAACTATAGAATATGGCACTATTTATATCTTATACTGGTTAAAGAAATATATATTTGGATATCGGCCAGTAAAGCAACAAAAATATGTATGTGACCAATTTAATCAGAAATGTTTACATGCAGAGTGTGCTACGTTAGACTGTCTTTTTTCTCAAATTACTGCTGTGGTATGTTATTTAGCTGGTTTTGTATAAATGCAAATACAAGTTTAGTTCAAAATTTTATAAAAAAAAAAATCAAAGCTTATTGCTTACCTAAAATTTAGTGTCAAATAGTTATTTCAGCGTAACGATAAATCAATTACACAGCAGATTAAAGTTTTTAACCTACTATGTATATCCTTTTACTTTTAATAACACTAACTACTACCACTAATACAGTTTGGGACCATGCACCAACGTTAATAAAGAATAACATTTTTTAATAAAGTGCAAATTAACAAGAGATTTTTCATTTCTGGCACCTTAATGGACCACAATGTATATTTCTTGCTCATATCACCGAGTCATGGGATGGACATTATATTTAGTTTTAGCATTTTAAAAACATACAGTAACCGTAACAAGAGCTAAACTAACCTATCAGAACGATTTTTTGTTTGGCTGTGTTGTGAAGTAAAAATATTTTTCGTATTTATTTATTGGAGAGGAATTGGTTACACAAAAACCTAAATATAATGGGACCGCTTTGGTCACGTTATATTAACAAGTTGATGACCCTGTTTAGACCTGTTGACCCCCTAATTAAAAATTAATGTTTTGGTGGCAAGTCTTTTATTTTTATCCATATAAAATTAATTAAAATAGATGTTATTATTCGCGATCTTTATTTTACACATAAAAATGAACACCCTGTATAAAAGGACTACGAATAAAAAAAAAGGGTACAACATCTTGTGTTACCGGGTATAAGACAGTAAACAAATATGGGCAAACTTTAAAGTAACTTTAAATATTTAAGCAAAAACTTCCTCCGCCAACTTTAGCCCTAAACAATTGTTTTACCAATATCCGTTTAAGTTCTCCCAAACTCATATCAAAGGAATGCATATTAAGTGCATACTCGACCGCCCACCCCTCTGCTTTCCCACTTGTAAAACAGAATAGTAATTTACCGGCGATTTAGTCCTGAAACTTTGACAATTCGTGCCCCAACTTAAGTGAGCAATCTTAGCCTGGTGTTGTCATGTCTTGCCAGACTATCTTTAGACCTATGTTAGTTTTAACATTTACCTCTCATACGGGATTTTGCTTTGAGCAAGGACGTCTACCATCTTCGAAAACTTTGATAATCCTAGATATACTTTGAGGAAACTTGTAGTTTATACTAAATTTTATATTTATACGTGAATATACAGGGTAGCTGTATAATATAAGATATGGCTATAAAAAATAAATGAAAATAAAATTCCTACTATCGTAATAATATTAAAAGAGATCTTCCCCTTTTAGATACTTAAGAGAAAAACTCCTGCTTTCTTTCGTTCACCTGGACCCTCTCACTGACTAGTTTCGCCGCCTCACAAGACGCTGTAGCGGGTCTACGTAAATAACACACAAAAGCAAGAGCTTATAACAAAAAGAGAGTCTCTTCTTTTAGCACTTAAGAGAAAAACTCCTGCTTTACGTGTCGTTCTGGACCCTCTTCACTGACTGTTTCGCCTGGCTCACAGGACGCTGTAGCGGGTTCACGTAAATAACACGAAAAGCAAGGGTCTTATAACAGCAATGTAATAACATGAAAAACGAGATCCCTTCTTTTAGACGCTAAGAGAAAAACTCCTGGCTTTACGTGTCGTTCACCTGGACCCTCTCCACTGACTTTAGTTTCGCCTGCCTCACAGGACGCTGTAGCGGGTCCACGTAAATAACGACAGTAAGCAAGAGGTCTTATAACAACAATGTAATAACATAAAACGGATCTCTTGTTTTAGATACTTAAGAGAAAAACTCCTGCTTTTCGTGTCGTTTACCTGGACCCTCTCCACTGACTAGTTTCGCCTACCTTACAAGACTTATCAAAGTGGCTGTAGCGGGTCCACGGTAAATAACACGAAAAGCAAAAGTCTTATGACAACAATGTAATAACATGAAAAAGAGATCTATTCTATTAGACACTTAAGAAAAACCTGCTTTCGTGTCGTTCACTGGACCCTCTCCCACTGACTAGTTTCGTCTGCCTTACAGGACTTATTAAAGTGGCTGCTTGGGTCCACGGTGAATAACATAAAAAGCAAGAGTTTTATAACAACAATGTAATACCATTAAAAGGGAATCTCTCTCCTTTTGGACCCAATTAAGAAAAACTCCCATAACTTTTCGTGTCGTTCACCTGGACCCTCTCCACTGAGTAGTTTCGCCTGCCTTACAGGACTTATCAACGTGGCTGTAGCAGGTCCACGGTGAATAACATAAAACAAGAGTCCTTTTACAACAATATAATTACATAAAAACCCAGATCTCTCTCTCCTTTTAGGCAAATAAGAGAAAAACTTCTGCTTTTTGTGTCGTTTACCTGGATCCTCTCCACTGAGTAGTTTCGCCTGCCTTACAGGACTTATCAAAGTGGCTATGGCGGGTTCACAGTGAATAACATAAAAATCAGAGTCCTTTTTACAACAATATAATTACATAAAACAGATCTCTCCTTTTAGACAATCAAGAAAAACTCCTGCTTTTCGTAATACGTTTCACTGGACCCTCTCCACTGAGTAGTTTCGCCTGCCTTACAGGACTTATCAAAGTGGCTGTAGCGGGTCACAGTGAATAGCAACATAAAAAACAAGAGTTCTTTTACAACAATATAATTACATAAAAACGAATCTCTCCTTTTAGACAAATAAGAAAAACTCCTGCTTTTCATTGTCGTTCACCTGGACCCTCTGCACTGAGTAGTTTCGCCTGCCTTACAGGACTTATCAAAGTGGCTGTAGCGGGTCCACGGTGAATAACATAAAAAACAAGTGTCCTTTTACAACAATATAATTACATAAAAACAGATCTCTCCTTTTAGACAAATAAGAGAAAAACTTCTGCTTTTGTGTCGTTTACCTGGACCCTCTCCACTGACTAGTTTCGCCTGCCTTACAGGACTTATCAAAGTGGCTGTTGTGGGTCACGGTAAATAACACGTAAAGCTAGAGTCTTATAATAACAATCCTAATAACATGAAAAGAAATATTTTTTTGTTTACAGTTATTTACAATGGTTTGAAAATTGGGCGGCAGTAAAGCTGATAAAGAATTGTCAAAATATAATACAGATAAATGTGCTCACTTGGTAATAGGTATTTCCTTTTATTTTAAACTGTTCACCTAAATAATGATTTTTATCTTACGTAATATGCTTATTGATCTTTTTTTATTATGGTAGGTTTTCCTTCAATTTCTTTAACTTTTCTGTAATAAACGATACAATTTGCAATGACTTAATTTATTAATTTTTAATTAAATGATACAGTAAAAAACAAAAGTGACCATACTTTTGATGTTATATTAAAATTACAGCTCGTTGAGGTAAAATTAGATATCTAACAGTTAAAGGTAATTATTTTTAACATACGATTATTCCATATTATCGTCGTAACAAGGTATTAATTGTTATTCCAGTTCTCTCATTATTATCGAATCGTGCATGTTAGTTTGCATGATCAGCTACACCACCACCCTGTCTCTTGGTTTCCCTACTTCTAAACACTCAATAATGATTTATCGAAGTCTAGAGTTCTAAACCCAAACAATTTGTTGCACTAACTTGACGTTAGCAGAGTTTGGCCGATTTAATTTACCGAGGTCTTTAGGCTTGTGGTTTCCCGAATAATAATTTTGCTTTTATAGAGTAGCTTGTTCTTTTGACTTTTTAAGGACTCGCATTGTTTACTGAATACAAACTCATGTAGGTTATAGTAAATAATATCAGTTTGCTGGAGTTGACTCCGGCCAACTTGCGTCACTTTTTTTGTCGGAAAGAGTTTACCACCATGGTAGCATGCAATTTTTCAAACATTGTTGCCAAAAAAAAATCAGCAAGGGTTACAGATGCGAGACCCGTCCCAGCTGATACCAAATAGTCGTCCATAGATCTTACATGGGTTTCGTTGACACATGGCAGTTTTCGGCAGTAGTGAGAAATGCATGCCATGTAAAAGAATATTGTGTTAAACTTGTCCGATTCAAAATGTCAGAGTCTCATTGTTGAGGAATTTTGTTTGGAAATCCTGAAAACTTCGGCACTCCTTTCTTTTTGGGAATTTTTTATAACTCGTGCAGCATTTTATGTCATTGTCTCTCAAAAAGACGTTTTTTTTTAGAATTAGATGCCCTAGAAAGTATGCATTGCGGCAAGAGTCGTAACTTGCTGTGGCGAGGAGTATTTTGAGATCCTCACTCCGGCCTAATTTTTCATAAATAATTTATTTTCTAAGCATTGTTTTCACTTATCAAACAGCCAAGACCCTTACCAAAGATAAGTCACAAAGTTGTTTAGATTTAATTTACCAATAAAGGTTGCATAAAATAAATCGCTAGAATTGCCAGTTTTCAAGATATTGAGCACTTTTATTAAATTTCACTATAAAGTTTCCACGGAATATTATCTTAACCCTTTAAAAACTTTTTTTTGTTTTGATGACATTTTTAATTAATTATCTTAAATAACCTTGATAGATCAAGTTTTAAACACTTGCAAGAAATCAATAATCTATATCTATAATATTAGAGCTTTCATGCAAATAGAAAGTAAAAAAAATATATATATATTTCAATGTTTTTCAGATTTGAGTTGTATAGCTAACAACTTACATTTTTGTGCAGAAATGGTATAACTGTTTATTAATTCTTCCTATCGACTCAAAATATTTACATAATATTCACTATATAAGTTTGATCTCTCAAGGTCATATGAGATAATTAATGGAAAATGTAATAAAAAAAGACATTAAAAAGTTTGCGACAATATTCCGTGAAATTTCATAGTCCCATTAATTAAAGGTTGATTATCTCGGGAACTGGTGGTCTTAGCGATACGATACTATTGAGTTTTTTTTTTTTATTAAATTTTTAACAACTTTGTTATTTACCTTTTTTGTATACCCGTCGTCATTTATAAGAAAATGATGGAAAAACAAAGAATTTTATGTAAAAATTAGGTTAAGTTACCCGTACAAGTCAGGTGTTTGGCCTTAGCGTGATTAAAGCGCCGGGTCGTTGAGCGCACAACCGACGTGAGGTATGTCTCCAAATCCTGTCGGCGGCAAGGTCAGAAATTTAGTGGTTAGCTCAACAAGATGGACAAAGTGCAAAATGTATCGAGCTAATAGCCAGCAAGGCGCCGGACACACTTTGCCGTGTCGTGCGCAACCGTAGACATGCGGAACCCTACTCAGTTGGTGGGTTCGCTCAGTCCCCACGAGGTGGATGAGTCTTAGTTGAGAACCCCGCTGACATGGGTCAAAGACAGGCGCACAGTAAGCCGAGCGTCTTTCAGTGCATGTCCAGCCGGGTGCTTGCGCGGCTCCGCCGAGTACCGACTTTGCCAATAGACACGTTTGTAAAGCATTCAATTTTCAAAAAAAACATCTTTGGAGCAGAGACGATAGCATAAAATGCTGCTGAAGTATAAAAATTAAAACAAAGATCAAAGCTTAGGTGTTGTTTAAATGAAAAATCTTAAATCTTTACATGCTAGTACCTAATATTAATATTTAGGGCTAGAAAATTTTAGGGATTTTTTGGAGGTATCTTCAACAAAATTTTACGATATAACTGATAGTCGCGAAAAAGAAAACACCCTACAGTTTGTATAAAGTTTTTCCCCATTTTTATTCTAGCATCAGCCCATAAAATTTTTCGGTTTAGTTACCAAACACCCTTATTCTTCATTTATTTACTTTCAGAAAAAATATTTTCCAACAAAGTATATGATTGATTCTAAAACATTATTAAACTAGACCTTTGCAAAACTTTCATGTTCAGTAGCTCATAATAAAAACTGTCTATAGCCAAACTTTTAAGTATAAACTACGTTATTTAAAGTTTGCTTCAACATTATTTACTAACTTTTCAGGCAGTTTAAAAGAACTATTTACTGCTATACTTCAAGCTTAAGCAAGGCCGATGCCGATGACTCAAGTGGAACTGAAACTTTTACAATGATGCTTGAGGATTTTTATAGTTTTCTGGATGTTTCATTGAATTCATGTATGAGTTTATTACTATTATACCAGGTGCCCATCAAATTTTCATTTTTTTTATTATTACTATTCCTGCATATCTATGCTATTCACCTTGACTCTCTCCCCAGACCGGTTTCGCCTGCCTTACAGAAACTTGTCAATAAAGCTGTAACAAAACAATAGAAACTTTCTTTCTCCTTCTCTTAATTAAAAAACCTTAAAAATCCTCAAAGGCAACCGCAATATAACACGATTAGCTAAACACACTAAACTCTACTCCTTGTTCCTTAAATGTAAAACTGATTTTTGCCTTTGTCATAAAGACAATCTTCCATAAAAACAAATTTCAGATAAAAGTACTTTGAGGCTTCAGTCAATGCATCTCGAAAGACCCCTGAAAAGTCACTTTTGGACAGCGGTTTAATAATAATTATATAAAATCATGAATTTTAACAGCCAGCGGCCTGTGTTGTAACTTTCTTGTCTGTACTAGATTCTTAGGTCATGGAAGCGAAGAAAAATAAATATTGTAAACAACATGAATTGTTTATTTATTTTATGTAATAAAAATATTTTAAAAGTCAAAGTAAGTATCCTAACTGGTGCCTGGGCTGTAAAAACACTTGTTCGTAAGGCGTTTTCTTTTCTTTAAATATTTAAATTTCTTAAGGTTTAATTTTCGCATTGGTAAATTGCCTTTAATTTTTCCTAAAATACATAATACATTATTTATCCGCTTTATGGAAGATAGGACGTTGATGATAGACTTGTAACTAATTAATTATTAAAATGTATGCTGTAACTTTTTAAACTTTACTTTAAAAGAAGCTACATAGGCTGACAATGATGAAGGATAAACTCCAAGTGCCCTTTCAAAGTACCTTACAACTTATTCTCCTAATCGTACCTTTTTATGTCAAGAAGGATTAAAACGAAAATTTATCTGTTTGTGCAAAAGTTTTAAAAATATTTAATACTTATTTACTAGCGTTTTGTCGTTTTAAAAACTTAACCCTTAAGTAGGCGCGTGGATGTTAAATTGACCCCCAGCTTTGCCAATTTTGTAATAATTTAAGATTTTTAACAATAAAAAAAAACCTTAGCCTTTCTAGAACCTCGTTTAGTATATGATAATAACAAAAAAAAACAACACGATACTTTTATATTTTTACGTTTATTGCAGCTAAATCAATTCGACCCCCACGCACGTATGTCAACGGGAAGTTCAAAGAGTCGATAGAGATGTATTACTTGTCCCCGATAAAAAGAATAAGCCATCCAATTTTTGTGTAAAGTATAAACTGCTCAGGTGCAAATTCTAGATAAAAACAATTTGTAAAAGTGCCTAGCTCCGAAACAACAAGAAAGACAGATTAAGAATAAAATCCCATTCCATTTGGCATTAAAAATATTTTAAGTATTATTTCTTAATAAAAATTACGGTTTTTTAGTTTCCTTTTTATGTTTTCCAGGCCAAATGTAGAATATTGTAACTTTTTTATTTTAATAATAAGGGTCTAACTGCGATAGCCATTTTTGGACTCATATGATTTATTTTAAATATATTATGTTAATTTAGGCAAAGTATGGAGTTTACTTATAAACAATAAAATTTATTTATTTTTGCCTTTTTTGCATTACCATAGTAGTCTCATGATCAACTTTTTAAAAAATAATTAGAAAATCAGTGGTATGGATGCTAACATGTAGGTTATAGAGCCCTAGGCTTATTTTAACAGTAACCATGACGATTCAATCAACAAAATATTTTTAAAATAAGCAGTTTTGGGGTTATAATCATAAGCAAAATATTTATTACCTAATAAATTAATGCTTTAATACACATTACCTTACTTTCTTTTGTAAAAACTTGACAGGTAAGAAATACGTCAGAAATTGACCAAGAAATTATTTTAAAGTCGTCTGGATATCTATGACACAACCTGCTTAGTCATTTTTTTCAGTAAATTCTAATAGGCAGGTTTAGGTATATGGTTATATTTAACCGAAAAAAAGATGATAGACAGGGTATGTCATAGATATCTGAAAATATTTTTTGTCCAATTCTTGACGTACTTCTTACTTGTTAAGTTTTTTACGAAAAGAAAAGGCAGTAAACGGATGTTTTCATGATAATTATAAAAGGTAATGTGTAATAAACAGTAATTTATGAATTAAGAAATAATTTGCCTATGAATTATATCACCAAAACTGCTAATTTTGAAAATATTTTTGTGATTAGTAAACACATGGTTACGGCTATATAACCCTAGGGTTATATAACCTACATTTGACCATCATACCACTCAATGACTTTAATTACATATACACACATTTAAATGTTTTAATACGAGTATTTTTTATGAGCATCTTTTTTATTTAATTAATTATACCTTAAAAGAAAATGCTTCTTACTGAAGATACAGTTTAGCAGGTTAAAAAAATACTAAGAAAAAGTGATTATAAGATGTTTACAAAGGGGGTATATTTGACCCCCTGCTTGCCTACTCTACATAATAAAAGGCACGCGCCTTCTTAGGGGTTAAAAACTTTTTAAACCATAATGTGTAATATAAAGAATAATTAAAACTTCATAATAAATTAATTTATGGGCTAAATTCAAAACCATAATCCTTTTATTCTCTAAAGTTGACAATAATTCTTCTAATATAATCTTTAATTGACAATTAAAACACATTTACCTTGTTCGTTAACAAATTTAATTAAAAACCACTTTAACTTTCTCGGTTATGTATTTTATCAAGAAAAATACCGTCTTGCTTCTTGGAATTAGGGAGCTTTATTTTAATGAACAAACATAAGCTGGTAAAAATATAGGCTTCCTACGGTATATATTTTGTTTGTTTACTTTCTTCTTTAAAGAAGGAAATTGGGTTGTGGAGTTTTCCGCTTTGCGTTATTATTATTTTGTTGAAAAATTAAGTAATTATTACCTTTCTTTTAAAAGGTCTTTAATTTAAACTATTAAAAACATCTGAACCTTAACTTTTAAACGACAACACGGGGTCGCCCGTAACCCCATTGAATAATATTTCGACTTATTTCTTGAACAAGTTTTATAATATTGCTGCTACTATCTTTGTAGCTTGGTTGTTACTATTACCACAGCAAGTTACGTATGCCGAAGAAGCTTATTGCCTGAATTATAGGTGTTTTGGGTCGCCAGCGACCCGTTGCTGTTGTTTGCGCAACAAAAAAAGACATGTCTAAGTTAAAAGAAACTAAAAGAGATTAAAAGACGACATAAATAAAGTAATGAGGATATTGACACTGATTATTATTACTTATGTGATATTCAAAGTGAATCTAAAGAATAAGGAAAAAAGGCAATGAAAATTGTCGAACTAGTGTATGAACTACTAAAAATGAATCGTGATGATGGGAAAAAGAGTGAAAAAATTGATTTTGCATCTTCCTTAACCTAAAGGGACAAACAGTGAATGAGAAGCTTCGAAATTTTATTTTGACGGCAACATGCTGCATAAAAATTGTTACTTATGTAAACGAAAACTACGTAGAAATAAGATATACTTTTCAAAAGCACAAAGATATACATAAAAAGACAAATAAAACACAATTGGAAGACCTAATGCTTTACCGCACACAAATAATGCTTTGAAGAATAATAATAAGAATTTAACAAAGATGTGCAAAAATAAATTTTCATCCTGTGCAGTAGTAATACTCCTCATATATTTTTAAATACCATTTTTACAGTCCGGTGCTAAAGTTTACTACGTAAAAGTTAAACCCACTTATTTCCGCATTACCTACAAATATTATTTAATACCTAACCCAATCTAAAAAGATACCTTTAGGTATAGCAGTGTCCAGGTACCAGACCTGCAACATTTCTAAAGTCCTTTTAATAACCAATTATCTGATTTGTGGTCCCTTAGTATTGCCCTGTTATGCATTTTCCTTGATTTAAACAGCATGGTTTATTTTTTTTGTGTTTTTGGTCTACTGCATAAAAACTCCTCCGGATATGCTTGAGGAGCAAGGTACTGTTCGGTTTGGGTTGTTGCTTCCCGCTACCGCCAGTTTATTTACCACCTTATTGACATCCAGCATATTTTGGTACACATACCAAATCGATTAAAGAAGATTCTTCCAGTGAGTTAAGAGTCTCAATGCATTCTTTACCGAGTTAAGAAAAATGCTTATTGTGGCTATTTCCATACTGCTTTGTAAAAAAATATTTTACAGCCTTTATACTGATTATTGTTTTTAGGTCAAGGTAACCTGACTTTTATAAGCATACACAGCACAAATGACAGGATTCACTACCAAAATAGATATCTAAAGAGCAGAAAACTTTTGGTTTCAAAAAGAAAATTGCTGAATAATGATGCTTCGGGCCGGAATATGATAGGTTTTAATTGTAAAACCTTTATATGGTGTTAGATTCAAAGTTCAACAGGGTTATACTTTTTTGCTTACTTTAAAATTTTTACTCTTGAGACCAGTCTTACTATTACCATTCTTTTTTATTAAACAGGATGCATATAATAAAGGTAGAATAGGAATAAATTATGAAAAATGAAAAGCTTAATACGGTACATATTTTATATGCACCGAAATAATATTTTAACCACCTAATAACGGTTTTTTGCATGACTTTTCCATACATTTTTGAAGTGCTCCTTTTAACTTTATGTTTAGCTACAAGAAATCATACTTCATTGTTAAGTAGTAAAATATACCCATTTGCTTTGTTTAATATAAAATAAATAAAAAAATAAATATGTAAATAAAATTGTGTCTCCATAAACAGGGTTGCATAAGACATTTTGTAGTTTTGTTTAAGAATATTTAAAAAATCTTTATTCTGTAGGGCCTAAAATTTGACTTTACGCAAAAACAGTGAATTTTTAATTTTGAAGCCATAATGATATGAAGCGGACGCTCCAATGTTGCTACATTTAGAAGCTTTTCAATTTTTTAAGCATATTAACCTTGTTTCCTTGTAAATTATAGTGTACTTTTTTAGTAAATATTAAATACACTGCATTTAAAAAGTTTGAAAACGCTTAAATATCTTCAGGAGAAAAATTGAACCAAACGTGGACAAATTTCGGTACTCCAGGGTTTATGACAGAACTGTCAATCCACCAGTGTAATATTATTTTCGCAAGGTGGGTAAGGCGTAAATACCTAATCACTTTACACCTGTTATTTCTAATAAATTAAAACACTGTTTCTGCTATTAATATTTTAAGAGAAAATTGAGTTTCTTTACACTACTGGGTAGCTAAAAACGGGAGAAATCGAATTATAAATTTTAAAAACATTAAATATCTTTTTTATAAATTCCCAAAAGCTTTGCACAAACTTACCGATATTAACACTAAATTCAGAGGTATGGTTACCTCCCGGAGTAATAAAATTTATCCCGTTTGGTTAGAACCTTCCCTAGATATTTGATCGCTTCCATAGTTTTTCAAACAAATTGTATGTAAAAATTTTATTTTTTTATAATCCAATCATTAATACAGGAAAATAACAAGTTGACAGCAATTTTGCCCAACCCGTGTGCAATGATGTCTCGGTAAAAGTAAAAGTTAATAAGAAATGACGATAAACACATCATAAAAATTGAAATTGTTAAAAATTGCATCGTCGATGCTGTGCAGTACATGCCGAACAAAACGAGGCGACCCCATATAATTTCATTATTTGGCACACTTTTAAAAACTCGAAACCACGTCCATCTCTACTTTAAAAGGGTCACATTTTTTGTGTCAAAAAGTTCGTTGTTTAGTGTTCTACATTTTTTCCGTTAAATGTTTAAATGGGAAAGGGGCAGAGATACCTTATCTTGTTTATTTAAATAAACAAAAATATAACAGGTTGTACTATTTAAAAAGGAATTTTAAAGTCGTTTGTGTGCTAAACCAGAAGTAACAGTAAACAGCTGAATTTATAAAATATTTTTTTATTTAGGGTGATATATTTACGGATCCAATATTATTTTAAAAATAATAAAGTATTATTTTAAAAAATAATAAAGTTACAGGACAGAAAAAGACCCCAGGTTTTAAGAGTACACTGACTGGGAAACTACTAAACAGATTTTGAAAAACTAAAGTTTGTTAAAAAGGAAATTTATGACCTTTAGGTGATTACGTATCACTTGACCCCCTGTTCCATTAAAACTTTTTTGTGTTGGTGGAGTAGGGGATATCCTGGACAAGTAAATTATGACACAAAAATGTGCTCCCTAAAATAAAATTGACGAGTTTTAGGAGGTCTTTATAGGTGTACAAATAACGGAATTAAAGGCGGGGGCTCGTTTTTATTAAAATGTACCGTATAAAAAAATAAGTGACATATATAAAACACATTATTGTAAAGACCTTTTTGCAGGAAAGTTCCACGAACGTGGTCCCTTCTTCATGAAGAAAAACGGGGACGAATGCGCTAATAATGTAACAGTAAAAAGTGGCCCATAAATTAGGGATTAAGCCCCATAAACCTTTTTAACTTGCAACGAAGGAAATTAAATTCTGTTAAATTTTGCCGTTAAGGTGTACGAGGACCTGAGAGACGCTTACTCTGAATTTTATTATTACGAAAATGGGTTTTATAACGGTCTATATGAGAGTCAAAATTGCTAGTAGATTGCTATAAGGAACGTTAATGGTTTTTTTGTTTTTCTGGGGCAATAAATATTTAAGGATTAAAACAATTTGTGGGGAGCACATAAATATTCAATTTGCCTGGGCCGCACTAAATAGTTTTAGTCACCAATAAAATTTATATAGTACTCCATTTTACATGGAGGCAGTGGCGTATCTAGTACCCAAGCAGCAAGCTGACGTCTTATTGACTTCTCTTTTTAGTCATTTTTGATCATATTTGGTCAGCAAAGACGTCATAGGATGACGACAAAATGACAATAAAATAACCTCTCTAAGTCACAGAGAAAAGACGTCCCGTCAATGACGTCATAATGACGTTTTTAAGATGACGAAAAATTGACGCATATCCTTTTTGTTTCAAAGGCTAAAATGATACGATATCTAATTTAGTTAAATAGGAAAAAACTCCTTACTGCTGGCAATTGCACTGCAAGGTGCGTCTCTTGGGGACACTGTCCATTCTGGAGATGAAGATTTTTACACTAGCCGAAGGTATTTCTTTCAAAGCTAATTGAGATCACCAACCGCAGACCGGTCTCGAACTATTTAAGTTCTCATCGGTACGATGGAGGCGCGATAACGATAACAACGAGATTCAAAATATTCCTATAACAAGCGAAGATGTTGAACAAACGTAGTAGTTTATTGTCCATTGCGCCATCTATCGGTAGAGTTTCTTTCTATTTCAATTTTGTAAAATTATTCCATAGATCGTCACAAAAATTCTCTGGCGGGTTTTCTAAACTTGACATCCTTAGATTTTTATGAGCTAGTATGACGAAAATATGACGTCAAAAAGACGTTACTTCAGTGAAATGACGTGAAAATGACGTCATAACTTTGGTCTGATGACGTCTTATGACCAAAAATTATCAAAAATGACTCAAAAATGACGTCATAATGACGTCAGCTTGCTGCTTGGGTATGAGGCTAGGCGAGGCAGTGCAAGGGGCCCCCTGGCTCAGATGGACAACTTGAAATTGGGAGGGTTTCCCGGGCTTAGAATTAAAAAGAAAATGTGTGAATCCAGGTGAAAAAAGTTAAGACCCCGACTTTAGTTTTTTGCCTTAGGGCCCCTGCTAACCTAGCTACACCACTGCATCCTGACTACTGTAAGGAACTTAAGGGGGTGAATTATTATGACTTTTTGTAAAAAAGAGTTCCTCTTATAGTGCCTAGATCAGTAATAAAATGAAGATCTTGATACTAACCCTTTTAAAACTTTTTAGAGGGATTCCTTTTACGTGTCTGCCACGAATATTCGAACCGCTACTATAGAAGCGGCGCTTTCACCCAGATTGTCAATGTCAAATATTCCAGGTATCCATAACCAACATAAGAAAAATCTAAAAATAAAAAAATACAACAGTTTTGATTCAGGTAAATAAGAAAAATAACAAATTTAATAAGTTATACAACTGCTAATTTATTTTAAGGCAAATTACTGTTTGTTGATAGTTTTGGTTTTGTATATTACGTTGTTTCTGGGAACTTTATAGAAAAATTTAAAGCGGTTTATATTTTTGCCCCAGAAACGAAGCTGAATACGACAAAAAAATTAAAACATTGCATCTTAATTGCTTAATCAAAAACTGAAAAAAAATTTAGTGGCTTATGTACTGAGACGCCACTAAACACAAACATAATAATGTAGGAAGAGCTTTACAAGCGCCTTAATCCTAGGTGTATTCAATTTTATCTTTATATATATTTTAAAAGACTTAATAGTAAAAGTTTAGAATCCTCTATCTCAGAAAAGAAGCATGTCCGGTCATATGTATAAAAACCTTTTTTCGTAAAAGTACATAGTTAATTACCTCTTTTAAGTTTTGTACCGTACTTAGGAATTACCCTATATGAAGGTACACTACGAAATCGCAACAAATTCGGAATACATGTAAGTAACATAACTATCCCCAGGTAACCAACTCGCAGACCGCGGTCCGGATGAGACTGGTGGGACGAGTAAGAGCGAGCGGCGGCGAGTGCGAGGAGTGGACGGGAGAGTACGAACCATCATCGAGCGCTTCCGGCCCGGAGTTTTTCCTCGGACCGCGACGGTCATGTTGTTTAAAATAAATGGACCCCCAATAAAAGTAGATGGTGACCCCTGTACTCACTCAATACATCACTAAAACAGGCTCGCTGCAGGATATCAACTAACCACCAAATAACTTTAAACATGTCTGTATAAAGAACACGCAACCCATGTTGCCATGAAGGAACTTTGCAAATTTAATTTATTTTTAAAAGTTTATACAGTTTAAATTGTTTGAACATTAACAAAAGCGAAAAGCGTTTGGTTTTAAGTAATGATATTGACTTTAAATTAAATCAAATAATTAAAGATTAGGAAATCCATCAGGTTTATTAATAAACGACTGCGTCGATAAAAGCGTCGACTGTGGGGAAACGGAATCACAAAAAAAAGCAAAAATATAAATAAAATATCCATATATTTATGTTATATCATATTTTTCTACAATTTAACATAGTTTTTACACCAAGTCAACAATAGGTTTTTAATTTTACTAAAAATATTTTTTGTTAATTTTTCATAACAAATGTAATAAAAAATTAAAGATTAGAGAGCTTTAATAAATATTTACAAGGGAATAAATGTACTCCTAAACTACGTGCCATTTTGTATGTTTTCACAATAAATTTAATTTTAAGTGTTTATATATTAAATGCATTTGACACCCAATATTTTTTTACTAGACCAAACAAAACAAAAAAATCGGTTGTCTGCAAAGTCGGTTCACTGACGATAGTTGAACGTGACAACGTCATAAGAAAATACTGATGGAATGGTTCGCAATTATCGTTGCTATAAACAATTAACACTACATTCACTTTTCACTGCACTTCATATTTGACGAAAACATGTAAATGTTTTATTGTATAGCAGCGGTCTACGCGGACCGCTCACTCAAGTAGGAGAGAAACTAATGTCGAACGCTGCCGAACGCGGAGGCCGAAAGCGCTCTCGCTTGCACTTCAAAACTTAAACGAAACGCTTTAGAGCGAGGTAACGGCGCATAAGTCATGATTTTTGGTGCGTGCAGCCCGACTCCATCGAATTATAAGACGTTGTACGTCAAATATATATTAGGTGTGCATCGTAATACAGGGTGTAATTTAATTGATGGCTAAAAATTCAGGGTATGATTCCTTAGCTTATTTTAGGAAGAAACGTTCATATGAACATATGTCCTTAACGTCTTAAGTTTTGAAATACAGGGTGCTAAAATTTTCAAAAAACTAATAAAAAAATGAAAACACCTATATAAGTTAAAACTGTTATACTGGATAGAAACTCTTTTTAAATAAGTATTTATTATTTCTGTTACATATTTGCTAATTAAAAATAATAAAACCTAATTTGTAAAAAGAATAAGATCCTGCAATGCTTTTTTATGGGCTGAAAATATAAAACTAAGTAATTTTGTTTCTCTTGAACAAAACAAGATACAAAAAATTGAATAAAAGACATAAAAGCAGTATTTATATTTGCCCAATCTAAAGAAATCATAAAAACTTTACTCACATTTACACAGTCAGTGGCGTACTGTTTTTGTTGGAAATATTTCTTCAGTTAGTTCTCGACGCGCCACTGGGCCTATTAAAAGTACTTAAGTTGGTCATAAATTACCTCCTTAATTTCAGTAACAATATTGTCAAATTAAAACAAAATTGGGTAAAGAATAGTTAGGATATTGAAAAAATTAGATTTTTTTAAACACTCTGTATCTCAAAAGTTAAGAGGTTTAGGACATATATGTATTTATATAAACTATAACCATCAATTAAATTACACCCCGTATAATGGTTATGTTTAACATTTTTGTTTAAGGTCTAATAGGCTGCTTACGGAGATGGTATAGTTATTTGATTGCGGATAAAACTAAATGTTTTACTTGCTTGTTGTTTATTACTAACACTTTACATTTAGTACAATTTTGACACGTAAGGATCTTTAGGAATAAAGAATATTTTAATTAAAATATTTATAGTTTATCTCCTATTTAAAAATTAAACACAAGCATTAAAAAATTAATGCAAAGTACTCCAATAAAAATAAATAAAAACAAAATAAAACATTTCATCCCAAGGCAATTCCAGAACCTTATATATCTTCATAAAAATGAATACAAAAACCACATTTTCCCAGACAAAGTGGCTTTTAGAGAAACAACGTTGATAACAAACGTTTCCCTAAAAGATCAAATCTATAGCTGTATTTCGTAAAAGCGAGTTTTTCACGCGTATAGAAAAAGATTTTTGTACTTTATTTAGTGCTAAAAATATAAAATTATACAGGTCTACCTAAGTAAAAGTTTTTGTTTTTAAAATAAATAATAATTTAGATGTAGGTAACGTTAAAAAACCTCTAAGGCACACTCCCACTTACCATTTACTTTGTAGTAGCGCAAGTTTTTTCAAATAAGGTATTTTGTGAGTCGCTTTAAAATTTATCTAATTGGCAACATTAAATGAGGAATTTTTTAAAGGGAATATATTTAATATGTATTGTTGTTGCAAATCTATTAGTATCTTTTTATTTATATTTATATACACAAATTTCTTTTTATATACTGACACAAAACAAAATATAAAAGGCAAATAAAACTAATAATTGATTTTAAGGTGAAGAGTTTGCGCATATTAATATAAGTAATAAGATCTGACAAATCAATTGAAATAAATAAAAATTAAATATATTTCCTTTGAAAAGACACTTCCTGAATATAATAGTAGCAGCAGTTCTCTTTTCAGCTGGTAAGTTTGTTCCCACGTCTATTTGTATATTGTTTGAAATTAACATTTTCTATGTCTGAGGGAATAACGTCGTGCACAATCCCTAACGCTTGATTTTATCTTAAGAAAAATCACTCCCTTATTGATAATTTGACTCTATTAGGAAACCTTCTTGAGCCCATCGACAAGCTGTTGGTAACCTGTAGTTTTTATAAATACTTTGAACACCCAGTTTAAAATAGCATACATTTAGGTGACGTTTCGTAAGTTAACCACCATTGTTGGTTTTTCTGGTTCCCGTTTCGTAACCTTTTAATTTCTGAAATCTGGTTAGATTATGAAACGCGGTTTATCAAAATTTCGGTTTTAACTATCAACCGAAACTACCAATCAAACTGCGACACGTTCCGTAAGTTAACAAACTTTCGGTCTTAACTGTCAACCGCGGCCTATGCTGGCAGAGGTTGTTTACTTGCATTCACTACATTAAAATCTGCCTAAAAAATTATTATTTTATTCAATTAACAGATGAGGGTATATTTTTTAATGCCGGATCTTAGACTATTATATTGTTTTAAAGAAAAAAGGTTATGAACATAGGTCCGGACTCGCTTTGTTTTTTTCGGAAAAACAAATCCTTATTAAGCCGATTTGGTTTAAATTTTGTAAAGTTGTTTTAAGTAATAATGCTCTTATTAGGCTCTAACTAGATTAAAATTATTGTACAATGGCGTCTATGTGGGCACCACAGCTAATTTTATTAGGAAAAGAACTTACGCCACTGACTTTTTTCCAATTTTAGGTTTTTATATTTTATTTGAATTTGGCTTAGATTTTAAAAAAAGTAATAATAATAAAGGCACTTTGACAAAAAGGAGGAGTATTTTTAGTTGTTTGATCGGAAAAAAATACAAAAGTATTAAAATGTCAGTCTATGGTACCCACTGAGACGCCACTGTACAAAATAATTTTAATGTAACTAAGGCTACATAAGCGTCTTATTATTTTAAAACCTCTAAAAAAAAGTCAAATGTAAAAAATTGGGTTAATCACAAAATACTAATTTACATAAGCCAAAGAGTACCAAAACGAACCGCTTTTACCGATTACCGCTGTCAAACCAATGTCAAACCGCTATTAACCGGTCGGTAAGCTTTGGTTAACTTACGGAACGTTACCTTAATTAAGTCGTTAACATTAAGAAAAAATGTAGACCAATCTTTCCACAAAAATAGGATGTGAGGTTTTTAAAGTTCAAAACGGTAAGTTAAATAATTTTCTAGGTTACAATAGTACTTACAAAACAAATACAGGGTTACTACCATAAAAAAAACAACCCAAAATTTACTATTTACACCCAAGACTATTTTTAAAAAGATGTGTTAGAAACCTAACTCTAAGATACTGGGTGTTTCCATTCTCCACGGCCACAGATTAAAAAAGGGGATGTACGTATTGCATAGAATAAACTGGTAAAATTTTATTTTTAATTGGTTTTAAATTTATTAATTTTTTAACTATTTTTAGTAATTTTGCTATAAGTGTCCCATACCCTAACTGAGTAACGCACTCCCTATTTGGTTTAGAGAAAATACATTTTAATAATACTATTACGGCTTTTGTTACAAAAAATTACCCAATATAGGTTTTTTTATTATATTTTAATAGAGAAACGTAAAATATTCCTTTTCTCTGCATCTCTTTATATTCTATTTGAAGGACCTTAAGACTTTTACTTTTTACAATCCTTATCAAAGCTTCTGCTATTTCCATGTAAGCAAAAGTTTTTACAAAGAATATAGTTTTTAAATAATAAAAATTTAAAAGTTACAGGTATAGAAAAGTTTATCTGTAGACGCTGTAAATTTTTCAGAGCGACCTTTTAGTTTAATGTTGGTCTTTGATCAATGAAATAACTATTTAGTGCTACAAAACTGAAACAAAAATTTAAAAATATTAATGTTTTTAGGAGCAACAATTTAGAATCTAATCTAAAAGGACCACTTTGGCAAATTTCAAGTACCAATATCTCAAAAACAACGATTTTCTACCAAGGTCATTCAATGCCTTTTTGTTAGACCATGGGTTAGTTCTGGTTAGTACCAGCCCATTCAGTACCTCTTTACTAGAATTCTTTGTTTATCAAGTTTTTAATTGTAGTTGTTTATAATACGTAATTTGATACAGCATCAAATACTACCACTAAAAAAATATCACTTTTTTAAATCATTATGTCACCCAATTCAATAACCTCAGTAACTTCTTTAAAATGCGGACTTACAGCATTTATTACGACAAAAAGCCTTATTTTGAGAAAAACCGCTCGGAGATTTAAAATAATATGCAGGCATTATTCGCTGTTTCTCTGAAGTCTCATTTTCTTCGGAAATTTGTTTTTTTTTGTTAGTATAATGAAGACTTGAATACAAGGAAAGAACTGTATTTTGTTATTTTTATTCCTATTATTTTTGTGTTAATTTTTCCTCGGTTTAAAAAAAGCTTTAATTTACGTGGTGATATTTTAAATACAATCATTTTGTACCTACATTTCTGTTACTTTTTTAAATATGACGCACACTTCCTTAAAAAAATTTTAATAAAGATTGGGGTACCTGGAAGAGAATTTTAAATAATATGCTGTAATTTTATAGTTTACTCTTTTAATGATATTGGATATAAAAGGATATTAAAGTCTTTTAATTACATCTTCATTAATTATTTAGATATGACCCACTTTTCTTAACGAATGTTGTTTTACCTAATATTTTTTTAACCTATATTACAAAATTTAAAACTTCACTGAACAGATAAACGTTTATTGCAGTAGGAAATAGTTATTATTTATACAAAACACACACAACAATTTGTTTTTAAAACTTGGTATTAACTCTATACTTAGCGCATTTTACTAGGTAAAAAATACCTAAAATATATTGTGTCATAGGCTTTAAAGAAATATATTTTTCTTATATTTTGGCCAATAATATATAGGGTAAGCTTTAAATTTAAAAAATACCTAAATTCAATAAGAAATTTCTTTAAAACAAAGGGGACTTTTAAATAATAGAGTGCAAATACCTCATGAGCAATAGGTTTTGGTATATCGGCGAGTAATGTAATAACAAAACAAGCAATATTAGTCAAACATGTTTACATACCAGAATTTAGTTACATTGCCTCTTTTCCTCACATTGCCTATGTGTTATGTTATTTAGCTAAACCGGTATACTGCTTAAATGTAAAGTAATTGAAGCTTAATAAGGTTTATTATCGTGGCTTTTCACTATAGATCAATCGGATCTACAAACCAATATTAATTTAGACAGTAAATCTCTTAGGCAAGATAATTTGTAATTGTTATAGTCATACTAATTATATGCCTTAAAATCTGAAGCATGTATATTTGATGCATAATTAGCTTGTTCTTAATAAGCTTAATATCGTCTATAATAGCTAAGCGGTATATTATTATTTAAAGCTATACTTATTTAAGGGATTAGCTTATTAAGCTAACAGTGGTAAAGGTATGGCATAGAGCATGCATTTTAGGTAGTTATCTAATATGTATGTTTTATTAATATGGAAACAACTAATGCTCTAATAATAAATAATATTTAATTAAAAGGGTGTAAATAAAGAATAAATTTGATTTGCCCACCAAATTTTACGAAAAAGTATCATTACTCCTAGAAAATGTTATTGGAAATAAAACAGAAAAATTTGGTTACATTTAATACTATTTCCCAGGTGTTGCAATTTTTATGTTAAGTAGTCTATAGGGTGTTCTAACTCTATTTATACACAAAATACTCTCGCTCCTCGAAAAGAAACAAAAATAAATCTAAAATAAAAATATTTATTTCAATACACTCTTTTTATTGACAGTACCAGTTAATATAGAAGGTGTCTAAAAGCTTAATTTTTATTGTTAAGTAGGTTTTTTTAACAAAACACCCTGTATATTTAAACAAATTTTACCTCCATATTAAATTATACATCAAAATGTTAAACACATTATACGTGATTTATTGCTGATTTTTGAGATATTAGCAGTATGCTAATAAAGTAATTAACGAATAAATGTTTTGTGGCGAGCAGTGGTGCAGTGGCTAGCGTGTCAGCCTCTCACCGCGGCGATCCGGGTTCGAATCTCGGAGTCGGACATCGGATTTTTCATTGCTCGTCACCTCACAGTTAGCAATGGCAAACAACTGTGTAGTATTCTGCCATTTCTAGGTAGTAGTTATTTAAAAATAACGACCGTGGTAGCACTACCGCGTTGTCTAAAAAAGGTGCTGTGAAATGCAAAAAAACTGCATGTTTCAGTGCTTGGATAACGTTAACGGAACACGACAATAATGGGTTAAACATCCAGTAACCCGGCGCTCACGGTACACTGGTATTTAGGCATAAGCCTTCGTGAGATGTCATAAAGATAAAAAAAAGAAAAAAATGTGCAGATTAGTTTTTAAATCTTTATTTCCAAATAATTTTGTCAATTAGCAATATTTTAGACATAAATTTACTTAATTGCATTAAAAAAACAGCAAAACGTCAATTATGGCTGGATTTTAGGTCTAGTTATGCATACGTATATAAAATTAACCAAATAGTTAACTTACCTACTAGCAGTTTGTACAATCGCAATTATTTAATTACATGTTACTAAATTATTTGTCACTTTGAGAGTAACAGGATTAAAAAAAAATACAGGGTGATTCAAAAATCAATCACGAAACTTAAGGGGGTAATTCTACTTGACATAATAAGGGTAGAGCTTTATATAATTTTTTTCAAAATGTCATTCGTTTTCGAGTTACAAGCGGTCAAAGTTCAATTTTTATTTTGGTTTTTCGCCATATTGCATTTATTTTTTAACCAATTCAGTTGATATTTGGCACACAAATTGAGCTTTGCAGATTCTAAGATTTTAAGATAAAAGTACTTTTTTAAAATACCGCCAGAAGGCACTTTACCTAAAACTTAAAAAAATTATTTACATCATAACTTTTTTATTTTGACAGATATTGCAAAGCTGGTGGCGCCATTTTATAGACAATCAAAAACTTTAAAAAAGGATACTCTTTATTAGAGTTAGAGTTATTTAACCTCGCCGTTTAGGCACCAATAGACATCAAAGTTTTCATCAATTTTAATCAAATTACCAACATACATACAGGGTGTCCAGTAACTCAACCGACAAACTTAACCAAACGATTCTACAACAAAAAATAAGAAAAAAACTTCATATAAACATATGTCCTAAACGTCTTAGTTTTTAAACTATGGGGTGTTAAAAATTAAAAGAAAAGTTTTTCGTCCCGGCACGTAACGATTTACATTTTATATTAATATTTCAAGTTAGGTAAGATAAACGAGAGAAACACAAAAGTTAAAAACGTTTTTGAATGAAGCAATCTATTTTAATTTGAATTTTTGGGGTCATTGCGTAAGTGTCTCTTTAAATTTAGTTAGCAAAAACCATGGAGGTAGTCTATTTCCACCAGTTCTATTAATTCTAAAAAAGTGCAAATATATTTAGAAAGTGTACTTTAGTTTTATCAATATTTTCGTGAATTTTCAATATTCTAGCGCTTTTTAGTTTTAGAAATTTAGTCCGAGAACCAAGACTCTGAGTACTCATAAATATAAATGCCGCTTAATGCAGAGTTTAAATGTCGAAATATACAAAAATATACAAAACCACTTGACTGTTATAAGACACCTTGTAATTTACTGGTACTGTCAATATAAAGAGTAAATCCAAATAATAATTTTTACTTTAAGTTTATTTTTTTACCCTAAACAGGGGAAAAGTTATTTCGTATATAAATAGAGCTGGGACACCCTGTATTTAATACTTAATAATTACCTTTAATTTTGAAACACGTATAACTACACGTTTTAATAACCAATAATACGAACTAGCTTTGTGTTACAGTTTCAGCATTGTTATTAGCCATTTTACACCGATTTGGTTTCAGGCATTCAGTTTCTAACAGGTGTTGTTAAACTTGCTAATAACTTGCTAATTGTTACTCCTGCCAAACCATACTATAATCGTGTTCAATAATAATTATATAATCGGTCAGCTCCAATAAACAAATATTTAACGTGCAAGAGACATAATATTGACTTTAATCTAAAACAATGTCTTTTATGCTTTTATGCTTTTAGCTGAAACAATTTTTTTTGTAGTACAGCGATAAAAAACACAAAATAATTTAGATTTCTTAAAATTAAAGCACGTACTCTCAAGATTTTTTCCAAAAGGTCTGTGCAAAATTCTACCAAATCCAATTCGGCTACAATTTTTTTATCTTTATGACATCTCACGGCTTATGCCTAAATATCAGTGTACCATGAGTGCCGAATTATTGGATGTTAAATCCATGTTTTACACTATTCCGTCAACGTTATCCAAGCACTGAAACATGCAGTTTTGCTTTTCACTGCACCTTTTAGACAACGCGGTAGTGCCACCACGGACGCTACTTTTATAAAATAACTACTACCAAAGATTAGCAGAATACTACATAGAGGCTTTGCCGGTACCATCTGTGGAGTGACGAGCTATTAAAAACCCGCTGGACGGAACCGAGATTCGAACCCAGGTTGCTCCTGTGAGAGGCTGGTACGTTAGCCCTACACCAAGCTCGCCACAATTATACAATGCATTTAAATTAAACGAGCCACGTTTTGGGGGACACATTTTTTGTCAAAATTTACTTCCTCAGGGTTATCTCCTTTTCCCATTCACACAAACGTCAAAAAGTTCAAACAGAATGTGGGTTAAGTGATATCTAATCCCATCAAAAACATAAATGTAAAAAACGTGAGCCAAGTTCGATACTAAAATTAGGTTTGGCTGTGGACTTCGCCGCAAAAAGAATGAAGATCTAAATGGGTGCCAAGTTTTGTACAAAATAGAAATATTTATAAGATCTTAAAGTAGGTTAGGTTTGACTTGACCAGTTTTCATTACATCAGTCATTTTATAAAGTTATACAACCTATTTAAATATCGTAAAAACTGGCCAGATCAAATCTAACCTACTTTAAGATCTTATAAATATTGTATTTTGGTACAAAACTCGGCGCTCATTTAGATGAACTTTTGAATGAAATCACAAAAATATAAATAGTCACATCTTTTATTTTGTGACTACTTGCTCAAAAATATATCGTTTTTGCAACATAATCACTTAGTTTTAAAAATTAATAGGTCTCATTTTACTCAAAATTTCTTTTTTTAAATTAAAATAAGTAAAAAAATACTTGGTGTCTCATTTAAAATTCGAAAGTAAACGTCGTTTCCGATTAAATCGAGTGAATTCTTAAAACTTAAAATTTGTACCTCAGAAATGACTGACTATAAGTCCACTTTTTCAAATTTTACAGCACAGCGAATATTTTTCAAACCATAAAATTTTAATGTAAACCAATGCCCTCAAAAAATACTAAAATAAAATAATAAAGTAAGGAAGAAAACACATTTCCTAAAGTAGGCTTTAAGCCCAAATGCTTCTGAGGTACAGAAATAAATATTTCAAAAAATTATAAATAATATACAGGGTGATCGATCACGAAACTTAAGAGGGTGATTTTACTTTACAAAAATAAATAGGGTAGAGTTTCATATAGTTTTTCAAAATGTCATTTGTTTTCGAGGTTACAACCCTCAAAGTTCAATTTTTTATTTTGTTTTTTGCCATATTGCATATATTTTTAACCAATCCAGTTGATATTTGGCACACAAATCGAGCTTTTGCAGATTCAAAAATTTTAAGACTAAAAAAGTACTTTTTTAAATACCGCCAGGAGGCACTTTACCTAAAACTTAAACTTATTTATATACTTACATTTACTACATTACATATAACTTTTTATTTTAACAGATATCGCAACCCCAGCTATGCAGCAAAAAATAAGAAAAAAAACCTCATATAAACATATGTCCTAAATGTCTTAGTTTTTAACTACGGGGTGTCAAAATTTAAAAAAATATATATTTTTTGGTATTTAACACACCGTAGTTCAAAACCTAATTTGATTGTCTATAAAAATGGCGTCCCCAGCTTTTAGTACATTCGTCAAAATAAAAACGTTATGATGTAAATAAATTTAAGTTTTAGGCAAAGCTTTCTGCCCTCTGGCGGTATTTAAAAAAGTACTTTGTCTTAAAAATTTTTTGAACTGCAAATCTCGATTTGTTTGCCAAATATCAACTGATTGGTTAAAAATAAAATACATTGAGAAGAAAAAAACTAAAATTAAAACTGAACTCTGACCTAAATGACATTTAAAAAATATATGCGAAGCTCTACCCTTATTTTGTCAAGTAGAATCACCCCTTAAGTTTTGTGATCGACCAAATCAATGCATAGTGGGACCTCAACATTTAGAGTGAAAACCAAAACTGAAAATAAAAGAATCTGAAACCCTTTACGATAAGGCATGACTAGATCCTTTTTCCATTTAAATTCTTTGACGGTTGTGTTGATGGGGAAGGAGAAAACCCTGTGAGCAGTAAATTTTGACACAAAATGTGTCTTTCCCTAAATTTATGAATTTGGTTTTCTTATATTTTACGCATACAAGAAACACTCTTTAAAATATATAATAAAACAATATTTTTTTTGCACCCTGTCATTTACCAGTTTTGCATACACACAGTGACCTTTGGTTTTTAACTTGAGGACAAAAATTATTTAAATTTTAAGGAAAACTTGGAGCAATCACATTCCTATGGGAACATTTTCTCCTAGTTTCTTTTTATCGTGTTGCGTTGCGTATAACTTTTCCCCTTTAAAACTTCGGTCTGCATTTTTATACAGATGTAAAGCTGTAAAATTTTTTTCTTTCCTTTATTTTGTGGGATTTCTTGATTATGCTAATATCCAATGTTACAAAGTATCGTTATTTACGATATATCAGTTCTTATTTATGGTTTTAAAATATAAAGGGGTTAAATTTTAATAATTTATAAAAAAACGATGTCTTAAGTAAGGTAAGAAAATATGTTAACGACCGCACTAAGAAGAGGGTCCGGGAAAGCCCCTGCCCAGCAGCTAACTAAAATAATGTGCCACAAGATCCCCCTTCATTAAATTTTTCTTTTAAATGGCACCCAGATGTCAGTAGTGCGCCACAAGACCCCCTTTCCATTTAATTTTTCTTTTAAAATGGCACTTAGCTGTTAGTCTAACATTTATATTTGTCATTTCACCGTCTAAAATTCTGGTTGCGTTGTCTCATTAACGTCTTTAAATTTTAATAAAAAAATACTAAACAATCCAAAAAGTTACCCTTATTTTATAGCAAAACATATTTTAATTGCTGGCCAGCCTTTACATTATTTCTGGGCTTGTCCGCCCATTGGTTGGATCTTCAAAAGGTAAAGTTGTTTACTAAATACGTTTACTTATCCAAAAAACTGAAACACCTTCGTGTGCAGTGGTAGGCTCTGTGAGTCTTGGGTACAAAGGAAGAAACAAAAGTTGTATTCAATAATACTGCAAGCCCTCAAACAAAGTAGTAATTATCGAGGTCTCTTAAGTTGGACCGTAAAGGAATCATGGATGTGGATTTACGTGTAAGTTGTTGAGGCTGCAAACAGATAATATAGGAGCTGGAGCACAAGCTGTAAAAACACCTATAATAAAGTAAGATTGCTACTGCATGTTCTTAATCAGATAAGTAAGAAAATAAAAAGCTTCCGGCACAAAGAATCAATAATAACGCAGAAAAGATTTTGATCTAATAGAATTAGGATTTCTTAGGGATTGTAAAAGTTGCCATTCGTCCAAACATAAGAACAAAACGAAAGCTATTTTTTAGCTTGAATCAAGACCTATAGTATTCCAGCATTAATTTGGTGAATGCTCGAAGAGTGTTCATTTACCATAATAGATATACCTTAATTAAAACAAAAACTTGGGAATTCTTAATTAGGAGATAACATTCAGTTGAAGCTACCAATGGAGAGAAACTTTATTAAGAAACAAAAACCATGCCAAACCTAATAAGAGCAATTAAAATATCAAATCTCGTTAACAAGGAACTTAAAAAATTGCTTTAGTTATGCAGAACGTATGGAAGAAAGGTCGGTGTTTTTTTTATTTAACCCCTTAACAATAAGAAATTTTTCTCTAAAGTATAAATTTTGTGTCTTAACTCAGGAGTTTAAAACAGTATATCTAAGAAAAGTTTTTTGTAAACAAATGTTGGCAATGATCCAAATGGATTTACGACATACAAAGGCAAGTAAAATATTTAAAAAAGTTCATCTACTAAGAATAACGCACATTTCCCATTACCAAGAAAAAAAAATAAATACCTAGGATTATCGTGGTTAATGGCATTCTGTTATCAATATTTTTACTCCAACATTAAAAACAGCCATAATCCCTAAAGTATCCAAAAACAAGCATTTATGTACAGATAAGAGTCGAAACGAGATTTATAGAACCATTTCACCGGTTTTATACGGACGTATTTTACTTACAAGTACAGGAAAACACCATTAAATTAAGGTTTCGGTCGATTTTAAAGACTACTACATAGTAAATTTTTAGGATATACCTTATATTATAAGTAAACTGTTTTTGGGATAAAAATATTTTTTTATTCAAGCATTTCTTGCACTGTGATGGTACCCGATATGTACAGGGTCTTTTTCAAAGATTTTACAGGGTATCTCGAAAACCGTAAGAAATATCAAAAAATAAATATGAGATCTTTATATCTTAATTTTTATGAAACAACTGTAGTAAAAACGGCTAACGACTATCGATTTATCTCAGAGTCAAAGGGTGCTTATAAAATTTTTCCTATTTAACCCCATTTAACCCGTTGGCTATGAAATCTATAAAAAAACTTTAGAAAGGCGTGTAGAATTTTTCTGTCAAGTATTGTGATGTAATTGATGAGTGTTTGTTTTTTATGTTGAGCCGTTTTTAAGAAAATTACCCAATTTATGTTTTCTTCTGGAACAACTGTATATTTTTATTTTTATGTTTAATATTAGGCCTAATTTTTAAGCGTTTTAAAAATATATATAAGTGGATTTTTTTTTAATTTTACTAAAAGTTAGCTTTTTTTTTCCACAAATTAGCTTCTTTTATAGACCATGATAGAAGATAGCAAACATTATTTTTCAATATTTTTTTTTTTTATTTAGCTTCATTTGCCATCAACAAAATTCAAATGAATTAAAAGAGTCATAAACTGTTTTCACTACATAACTTTTTATTTTGACAGATATTGCAAAGCTGGGGTGCCATTTCATAGACAATCAAAAACCTAAAAAATAAGGTACTCTTTATTAAAGTCGACAAACCTCACCGTTTAGGCCCCAATAGACATCAAAGTTTTCATTAATTTCAATCAAATTACCTACATACATACAGGGTGTCCAGTAACTCAATTTAAAAAAATGACTTTTAAGGTTTTTGTAGTAATAATTTTTAACGATTATCTGTGACCACATTCATTAATTGTGAAAATATCAGTACAGTCTACTAAAGTAGTTCTTTCTCTACGAGAAACCCAACCCCAACTCATTTTAAAGGCTTTGGTTTAGAAAAAAATTACGAATATGTAATGGCTTGCAAACGTCATTTTTGACATTAAATTTAAAAATTAAGTCAAAAACAGTTGAACTAGGTAAAAACATGATACTTAAATTATGTTTAGAATTTTATGCAGAATCTAAAAAATAAATAATATATGGGGTGTTCCATTTAAAATAAGGAAGTCAACATTAACCTTTGGTATAACCAGAAGTGGTAGAACTGTAAAAATATTTTAGTTGTATGTGATCCACTGACTTAAAATTACCATATTTTTAAAATTTTATAAAGCGTTCTTTTCAAGAAATCGATCGCGGCAACTCCTAGTGAGACACCCTGTATACTATTATTCAATTACTTGCCAAAAGGACTTATTTGATTTGCAAAATCAAGTAAGAAAAAGCTTGAATCAAAAGAGTTTGTTCATTTGCCTAAACTATTTTTTTATTGCTCGCTTCAATAAAATTACCACTTTGATTTACAAGCCCTTAATTTACAATCAGCGTCCGGCAGCTTAAACCAAACATTGGGCGTAGGGAATGCAAAAGGTTGCCGCAATTTAACCTCTTCCTTTAACCAAATTAGAAGCCCTTAATTTATTTTCCAACATTTAGCTGCCTTTATTTGCGGGTTGTTTTTACTGAGAAATCTTCTTGTTCCTCTGACATATGAATATGTATGAAATACATGCAGAAGTAAAAATTTAATTGTATTCTTTGTGATAAAGAAAATGAAAATTTAGTAAAATTTAAATTAATTAAATAAAAGTTTTTAGAAATAAATTCTTTTTATTCTAAAAATAAACAAATATGAAACGTCTAAGGTTTTTCGCATATACAAGGTCTTTAAAACGCTCGGAAAAAAGCTACCACAGATCATGAGGCTAAAATATGACGAATTCGAAAGTACAGGTTATTAAAAATTTATTCTGGTTTTAGTTTTTTATAAACTATTTTGTAAATATTAGGTATATATGGTCACAAAATTAGTCTAGAGGAGGTTTTAAACGGTAAGAAATAAAAATCTGCCATTAATTGTATTATTAACTTTAGAGGGCGTCGCCTGCGGTATTTTGCAAAAATTAAAAACGAAATAGTTTTCCTGAGGCGCTCTGTATGTACACATTTTCTTTATAATGAAGTTATACTTGATTAAAATTAATTTAGGCAGCCGTTTTAGGATATCTGCATTTAAAAAATAATCACTTTCTGTATAAATACTTAGATAATAAACAAAAATAGTAGTTTTCCTACGACCACATGTGAAAATAGTAAATAGCACACTGTTTTCATGCATAGAAAATGCGAAATACCTTATATCACACTAGTATTTGCAAAGTATAATATAAAGCTGTCATCGCTGTCATTGTTATTTAAAATAAATTTGGAGTTATCAGGCTGTTGATGGGATTTTACATTGAGAAAAATCCATGCAATATTTTTTTAATGAGGACCTTTTTTTAATTCTTAAATAATAAGGAAGGACTAGGTAGGTGATTTTTGATATAAAAATATTGTTAAACAGTATAATATATCGCAGTAAGGAAAAGTATATATCACCCTAGTGATGCAAAGTTTTTAATTGTTTTTCTTATTTTTTCCGTGAAGACAAAAACAACTTTTATTGTTTTTTGGCGAATAACTTGTGGTCGTAGGAAAAAATAGTGTACGTTACTTGTGTGAAAATCACTTTCTTACACGCAATATTCCCACTCGTGTGAAATAAGTCATTTTTCCACCCTTGTGAATAATATACTATAAATAAAACCTATGTTCAAAAGACCTATTTGTTAAGATTAAAGGTGGTAAAGTTTTAAAAATATGCTTTTTACCACTCTGTAAATATAAAAGTTAAGCTGTTTATAAAACCCAGACCCAAGGTTCTCTGTAGTCTATTTATGTACAGTGAATATCTAAAGTCAGGACCCCTTATATCTTTTAAGAATTATTCCATATATTTTAATTAAAAAAAAGAGTTAAGTAAGATAATATATACCAAATTTCAGAGCAAAAATGACAAATATAAATGTCAAATTGAAAAAATAAATTGAAAGGGGGGTCTTGTAGCAATCATTTCAATGCTCCTGACGAGTACTTTGTAAACTTAAAACATAAAGATAATAATGTAACATAAGCTTTTTTAAACGTCTTGTAGGGTTAACAATTTAGAATTTAATTAACAATTTAAAAAATCTTCGTTTCCAATACAAGAATATTTAAAAATATTTTTACAGTCGAGGAAATACTATATCTCGTGTTTCGCAAAAAACTTCTTCATACTCTGACTCAACTTAACGAATTTGGATTGACCCATTAAAGCTATGACTGTCATTGGGTCGATAGTTTTCAACCTAATAATAACAAAGGCAACAGATACTTTCAGTTTCTTTCATTTCAAACAAAAATAAAGCGCTGAAAATTAAAAAGAAAAGCTCTTTCGTATCTTACCATATTTAAAATATCATCTAATATTTAAAATTGTTGTTCTTGTTTTATTTGTTAGTTAGTCAATGAAATATCACCATTTATTAACATAGTT